>JAEANM010020855.1:0-10469 GCA_017656035.1 Myanophis thanlyinensis
TTATTATTATTATTGTACTCGAAATGCTTTTAAGAACCCTTTTCAAGTTAAATTTCTCTGGGACAGAGAATAGAAAGGTTCATAGTTAAGGAATTCAAATGAAGTGCTTTTAAATAAATAGGGTAGAAACGGATTAAATAGGAAATGACCTAGGATCATCAATTCACTTGTAGACTGAGCCTTTAGCAAGCTGAAGTAAAATGACTAGAAATGGCAAAATGGCAAAAATGAGTTAGCGGTATTTTTCTTATTTTTATAGCATACCATCCTATTTTAGCTTAGCGTGATCTCTATGACACCAGTTTCTCTGTGGGTCATTGAGGATCACCCCATAGTTGGTGGTTTCTTACTTTGTATTTCAGCGTTGGATTCCCTCCCCCACCTTCAACTAAATCATATCACTTTGAATTTTAAAAATAGCCCAACATGCCAGTTTGGTGACCATGTTGAATGCTCAGCTTTTCCTCTGAAGGGTGTGCATTGCACCCAGTTTTGCGCCATCTGTGTATGAATATGATCAACTTGGTTATGTAGATAGCTCCTTAGTCATTATGATCTAGATAATTCATTTTTTTTCAGGCACCTAAAACATGTCATTGTGTTCTAAGATATGGATCTTTATCATACATTGAGTGAGGTTTTATGAAATTAGATATGTCTTTTTCTATTATGCACAACGAAGGAGCCATCTTCAATCATATGTGCTTAGGATCTGTGTTCTCATTTCTCCTGTATCTGCTGGTATTTCTTTCTTCCTGAGCTGATCCCTGAAATGGAACTATTTCTTGCTGATTCTTAGCCAGTTCCTTCCTAGTGTGATGTTCAGCCCCATTCAGAAAAGATCTATCTGAATAGGCAGCTTGATGGTGGTCAGCTTCACTTTGCAGTCCACCCACAGTTAGTATATTCATGCATCGCTTTGTTCTGTTCTTATGATACATTCAGGAATTGTCACTGTACTGTAGACTATATAGGTAAATATCAGGGACAGCAGGCACTTTCCTTTGGAGAGACAGATTGACAGCCTGATTGGTGTGGTGGCTAAGATGTTGATTTAGGAACAGAGAAGCTTGAATTCTGGTCCTGTCTTAGGCACGAAGCCAACTGGACGAGTCCTAGGAAGAAGGCAATGGCAAACCACTTCCAAAAAATGTTGCCTAGGAAACTTCATGGACTTGTCCAAGTGGACACCAGGAATCAAGTCAGACTTGAAGGAAAACCAAAAGCAAAAAAGGAAGCAGAATGATGTTAGGTAGAACTCTGCTGCATTTTCTGTCCTCATTCACCCACATATCGTAGTGACTGGAACTCTGAAGTAGGGTGTTGGAAAGGCTGACATGGGGAAGTAAAGCTCATTTACCAGAGATTGGTTTGTCATTGTTTATTTTGGGGTTTGAAGATTGTCCAACTCTCTTTTTACTAATTGAGCAACTTGTTCATGAATGGCCCTGATGTACATAATTCCAGTGCTGCTCCATTCAGGATTGCAAAGGAATGCCTTTCTTTGTCCCTGAAAATGACACATCCACCCCTTAAACCGGGGTGTCAAACTTGCGTTTGTCATGGTGGAATCATGTGACATATCGGGACTTTTCCCCCCTTCACTAAACTGGGCATGGGCATGGCCAGCATGTGACGCATCTGGCCTGTGGGCCATGAGTTTGACAGCCCTGCCCTACAATCACCTACAATGATGGATTTGGAGCAGCATCTACAGATTTGTCCCCACTTTACCTTCATACCAACCTGCTAAGAAAAACCTAGGATTACGTCTAACAATTAAATCTAACCATGTTCCTCTCAATGGACAACTAGATGACCACAAGAAGCCCCCTAAGAGATGTTACTGCAAGAGGCCATCTTCTACTCTTGTCCTTCAACTTCGTGCAGCTACTTGTGAACTCACTGATAGCTTTTCCACTATGGACTAATCTGTTTTTCCTAACTCAGGTGGGTTGAAATGTCAATTCCAGGGAATCTAGCTGATATGCACAAGAGCTACAATTGCCTTATTTATTTTTCCCCTACATATCTACTCTTGTATAGTCACAGTCTGGGGGAAAAATATCCCCATCTCTGTTTTGAGAGATCTGAGACAATAGCCATTACTGGGCATACTGTTAACAAAGTCCAAGCCTTCTCTGTGGGGGCACCCTCCCTTTGGAAGGGAGCTGCCCCCGGGAGATCCGGACCATCACGGACCTACGGACCTTCTGGTGCACACTGAAAACCTTTCTGTTCCAACAAGCCGGTCTGGCCCAGTACTATTGGTTGGGGATTTTAATTGGTTTTAATCAGTTTTAAATGTGTAATTTTTAAATCGTTTAAAATTTTTAAATTTATAATCAGTTTATTTGGCCATTAATTTAGTTAATTTTAATTGTGTTTTAAATTGTTATATATTCATGTCTTTTTAGTTGGCTGTACACCGCCCCGAGTCCTTCGGGAGAGGGGGCGGTATAGAAATCTTGATAATAAATAAATAATAAATAAATAAGTTTTAGATCTCTGGACTTGCTCTCATAATCCCCTGTGTGGATTGTGTCTTCTCACCACATCAGAACAGAAGAGAATAGAACAGAATAACGGGGTTGGAAAGAATCTTGGAGGTCTTCTAGTCCAACCCTCTGCTCACGCATTTCAGACCTATACCATTTCAGACTAAATTGACTGCCCAGCCTCTTTTTAAAAGCCTCCAGTGATGGAGCACCCACAACTTCTGAAGGCAAGAAGTCAGGCAATCATTCCTTGGAAAGTTTGCATCAGAGTATGGGGAATAAACAAAGGGTGAGTACCTCTGTCATATTGCTAGGTTTATCACTGCTATCACAGAAATACTACATTGGCTCCTATTCTGTTTTAGTCACATCAGCGCAAGGTTTTAGGAGACCCCGGTTCCTGTCTATAACTTGCCTGCTTCAGTCCCAAGACCTGGTCTCCTGTGGGGGGCTCCCTTTCCATTTAACATCCCTTCTTGGAAGGGTATTTATTTCCTGAATGAATGCCCTCAAGACACGGGAGGTTACTAGAGACTAAACAGCCAGATTGCAAAAGCCTTTTTGTCTGGCACTTTAAAGAGAATCTTTGCCAAGATTTATGTACATGTTTTGAGCTGGGCCCTTCAGGAGACAGTGGGTCTAAAGACTGAGAAAATGAGGAAAATACCTTTGGCTGACTATGGGAGTTAACTGCCCTTGTGTTCTCAGTTTTCTCTGCTATATGTTTTCATTTTCCCAGTGTAAGCCTGTTTTCCAGTCTCCCATGAAGTGATACCACCTGGTTGTTTCTGGGAACATTATAGCCTGCCAGTCAGAGGTTAACTACACTTAGACCTTCCCTGATCCCTGCCGTGGTAAGTGGACAGCTTCCCCCTCACTCCTTATTTGCATGATTTCCTTTCTGCAAAAATGGTATGCCTTTCTCCAGCATCAGCCTTTTAGCCTCACAAGGCTCTTGAGTTTACCATGTAGAACTATTATAGCCTAGGAGGCTTTCTGATTGTACTGGTGGATACTACTAGGATACTATTGGAATGGAGATGTTTGCTTCTTTATGAATCTTTCCATATGGCAGAGCACCAACAGCCAATCAGAAGTTTCTATTCCTGGCCAGGCAACCAGAAAGAAATGCCTCACCATCCAAAGCACAAAATATTCCTTCTCTCTTTAAAAGAAGAGACGTTATGTTCCTTTCAGTGTGACAAATCATCAAAATTCCTGTGCTGTCTCTATTTGGTCTTGATTCTTGGTCCTGTCTGTCCTGGGATTCTGGAAGATGGAAGCAAGGACAAGTTGTGTTCTCTCCAAAGACTGCCAGGGTCACCTGAAGTAACCCAAATTCACACAACACTGGCACTGTGGCAGTGACACCAAAAAATTTGCCACAACCTTTCCGAAAGAAGCCAGAACAAAACCGACAAGAAGAAGCCAGAACAAAACCAAAGAGTAAACAATTATCAAGCTAGTCTATCTTTCCCCAATCTGGGTTTTGTTCAAATATGTTGATGATGACTCCTAACTCTTCTGTCATAACTTTTGTTTGAAATTTCAGTTTAGACAATTCAGACAACTTTGAGATTAGATGCTTCTCTGAATGTGCCTCAGCACTTGGATTGTCATCCACAAATCTGAACCCTAGGTATTTTTTTTAAACTCTTCTGTTATGAAGGTGACATCAGGCCACTTTACTTTCTTCTGCATGATGCAGCCTCACACATTTGAAGTTTGATGTCCTGTCTCTCCTTAATTTTATTTGTTCTAAGCTTAGTTTCTGAATATTTCAGTGGATGGCAGCACTGAACATACTTCAGCTAATCTTGGAAGTAAAGTGGCTTTAGAATTTGGATTGGAGGCCTTCTGGGAATATAGATACAATAGACTGGGGAGTCAATATTTGGCAATGACCTCCATACTACTAAGAAGTAGACCACGACCAAGAAGTCCATGATGCAAAATCAAAACATGAAGCTTCTCTTGAATTTACCATGTTTTGGGTACAGAAAAACTCTTATATTAAGAAAATTGAAATATTCTATAAAAATGCTTTATATTAGAATGTAGAAGAATAAAATCTATTACACATCAATTCATGTGGATATGAATCAATGCAAATACTAGCAAACCAAAAAGGATTCATATATTCATACTCAGTTATTTATTATTTCTTCCATTTCTTTATAAAAAATAATTAAAGAAGAAAACGTAAAGTATTTGTACAATGTATTCTTTTCAATACTACAAGAAGTCACATATTTTTATCCTTGTTTTTTAAAGATTCAACATCCCAATTATTTCTCTTTATACATCACTTTGCACATCGTCAATGCTTTCTTAAAATATGCCCAGATGTTATCTATATGTGATCTAACTAAACAATAATAGGAAAGTGTTAATAAATCCATGTAATGTTTTCCAGAATTGGATTATTTTTTGTAGCAAACATATTGGTCTACTTATTTGCATTAATTTGTGATCTATTAAGATAACTACATTGTTTTTGTAATACATGAATACCAAGCTGGACTTTCTCATCCCAATGTTCATGTCTAAGAGCAGAATTTAATGTTTACTTCTCTTTAATTTAACTTTATTGATTTTGGGCCTTCTGATTCAGCCTGTGTTGTCATTCTATTATTTGTGACATCTACAGATTTAATAAATATCTCCTTTCTGCCTTTATCCAGGCAATTTATTAAAACATCAAGTAACACATTGTGTCCGAGCACCATAGTAACTATACAAAGTTGATGCAGAATTATTAATAATCTCTCACAGAGTATATTTACTCTGTGGATTCATCTAAATAGTAGAAGCATTCCATTTATTTTATTATTTGGTTAACAATGGTCTAATATGGCAGTCTTTCAACTGCTTTGCTGGAATCAAGGTTCACAAAGCATAGTAATGATCTACTGTGCTGACTCCCATTAATTCATGGGTTTTTTTTTTTCAGATTTCACAAACCAACCTTTTTGAGAACGTTGCCTCACATTGTTATTGGGCTAGCCCACTTATTGCTTCTTGTGTTTGACCAGGAATTACATTGCAATTTCTTACATTGTAGAAGCAAAGACAGTGATCAGTTGGAGTTATGTTTATATTCTTCAGCATTTTACTAGAGCGACCAATATTAGGTGTGCAAAACCTGTGGCGAGCAGATCATGGTAGCAAAAAAGTTTTCTGCGTCGCCTTGTATCACCTAACGGTCTTCTGTATTTTTGAAACCATGATCTAGTGGCCTTAATTTTATTTTGAAAGAATTTCAGTCCCTTCTAAAGTTTTTTGATCTCCTGAACCATTTTTTTTAATTTCCAATCATGCCCCTTGTATGATTTTATAAAATTCTTCTGGTGCTTTACCATTTCAGCTTCAGCTGGTACAGTCATTCAAATAGAGATACCTTGACTAAGAGGTGATATTGGATAAGAAATTGTAAGCAGCTCAAATGTCACTGAATATGCCATTAAGTTGGCTCTCTATTTAGCTGATGGGTCTCTTAAAGTTTTTCCTCCTTTCAAAATGATCTTCTTGCTGGTGCTTTCTTCAGTTGTCAGTCCCTTCAATGGTTTTTAAACTGGAAAATGTGGCTACAGAGCATGTCCATAGTGTTTGGGGAATTGTATTCTCTCCTCCCCATGCCCTTGCTAATTATAAACATTCTCTGTAGCTAATTTCCAAACAGCTTTTTCCTGAATCTTTAAATGTGAGTTTTCAATGTTGTCTTGCTAGTCTGTGGTTTTTATAGGGACTGTTTTTATAATCATTGTTGGAAAGAAGAAGGAGAAGGAGAAAGAAGAAGACGTGGGGGGGGGGGGGGAAGAAATGGACGGCGGTGGATCCAAACATGAGTCTTCCAGCCTTCTAGATCTTAAATTAGATTGATGAACATAAACACTCCGACTGGAGCATTTTCCAACTCAATTGCAATTATCCTGGAAATGGTCTACAATTACCAGCAACCCTCTGGAAACTAAAAATTATCTTCTTAGGTTCTCCTCCCAATGGGCCAACTGTGAAAATGTCATTTGCTTATGAAACACTCCATTCACCCAGCTAGTACACTCCATTCACCAAGCCTACACAACAAATGAAATCAAAGAAGCGTGTGTGACGATCTGCCCTGCTGGATTTGTATGGATATTGAAATACTGATACAATAAGCCATAAACACTGTATAAAATTTTGTCAGTCTTCTCAGGAAAGAATGTGATAAAGCAGTGAGTCAGAAAAAGGCAGGCAGGGGCTGGAAAAATCCCTTCCCCAGAAAAATTTACAATATTTGCTAGAAAAAAAAGCTAAGTAAAGATTTAATTGAAGTATATACAATTATGCCTCATGTGGCGAAATTTAATAGGTAACTACATGTAGTTTTCTTGGTGGTAATATGGCAGTGGTTGACAATTGACATCTTCTAGCTTTTTTTTAACTTCCCAGTTTAATCTATAGCCTTGGTGCTCTCTGTTTGAGTGCTAACAAGACTTGAGTCTACTTAGTTTCTGAGCCTAAACTACAGCAACTACAGTATGTACTTGTTGATGGACTATCCAATTTAGTTCAATTCAATTCAATCCTTCGTTGTCAATGCACAACATGTGTGCAGTGAAATTGAATGAGCCTCCATCGATACAATCACACAAAGCACAGAAACACAGAATACATTCAAATACAGAATACATCTGCAGACTTATAAACAAATACATAACCCCAGGAAATACCCAGGCTAGGCACATTTCACTCTGTTGAGACAGTGGACCTGGCAATTTCAGGTCCACTGGCAATTTCAGGTCCATATCATCCCTGAGGATTTTTCTCACTCTGTTAAGACAGTGGACCTGGCAATTTCCTCCTGTGAGGTTATGGGACAGCCCATGATTTTTTGTGGTGTGTTCATTATTGGTTGAGTAGGAAGGCTGCAGAGGCACCCAAAACAGCTGTTCTGCACAATTCAGCTGAGCTACAAAAAAAAAAAAAGAGAAGGGGATATAGGACAGGATAGGGCAGGGGCAGGTGGGCGGGGCCAAATACTCGTCACCACTACCGGTTCGCTCGAACCAGTATGTCCAGGCTAAATACCACCACTGCCCATCAACCCCCATTAAAAAAAATCTCCAGCAAAGGTGACCCTACCATTACTCTGGCAAAGTGTTCCATTGCTCTTACCATCATGAAAACCTCCTTTCTTTAATTTCAGAATTGATCCTTGTTGAACACCCAGTTCTACCAGAGAACAGATCTCTCTCTTGCACTTGATAACCTTTTACATTTTTGTAATCTGCTATCATACCATCCCTTAAGTGTTTTCTTTATAAGCTAAACAGGCTCTGGTCTTGTGACTGTTTCTCAAAAGGCTTAGTTTCCAGATTCCTTATCTTCCTGGAAGCTCTCCTCTCAACTCACTCTAACTTATCCATGTCCCTTTGAACAGGATTCAGGAATCCAAATGCAATCACGATCACAATACAACATAGTTACTTTGAAAAAACGTTTCCTGACTTTGGATTGTCATGTGAGATTTAGAGCAAGGATTTAGGAGTTGTTGTTTCCTTTTTCCTCTCCAATACTTCTTCATTTTGTCTCATGTCTTTTAGATCGGAACACTGAAATCATAACTTACTTACCATTGACTGGTTGGTCTGTTCCAGCTTAAATCTGCTGTAAGTAAGCAAGTCAGATATGCTACTTCTGCAGAGCTACAGTATTGTTGCAAAATTTCAATAAGAGAAATATAAAAAACTGACAATAGAGGAGCATGTTCTGCACCTCTTATTGTATGGAAGTTGAGTTGGAAGGCAATAGGGAAGATTGCTGCTAAGTAGTAGCTCTTTAGGTAGTATGAAACCTGTTGCTGGGAATTCTGAAAACTGAAGTCCACATAACTTCAAGTTGCCAAGATTGAGTAACACTATAGAGCAGTGTTTCTCAACCTTGGTGACTTTAAGATATTTGGATTTCAACTCCCAGAATTCCCCAGCCAGCTTTGCAATCTTAAAGTTGCCAAGGTTGAGAAATACTGCTGTAGAGGATAATGGCTTGGTATGCCTAAAATGGACTAGTATCCAATTTACAGAAAAAGAGGTGAGGTGAGCCTGAATAAAAACAAATAAATTGCACTATACAACACTTTTCTTCATAGAAGAATAGACTGGGGAGGCCAACTTTAACATAGGGACTAGTGAGAAATTGATTGCCTACAAATTTGTATTGCTAATTTACCCCTGAAATTGATATTTTCAAACTATTGCATTATAGTTCAGTAAGTAATGAGACATGTATTTTGGAAATCTATAGACAAAAATGTCTACATTAAAGACAAGGAATCAGAAAACAGCAATTGACTTTGGGAATAAAGGAATAAAAAAAATAGCAAACTGAGAAAATAACCTCATACAGAATGGGATATATATTTGTGCATAGAAACATATTGAAATGCATAGTTGTGTGCTGCATTGATAAGTCTAGAAATATAGTAGTCTCCATTTAATGGACATAATTTGTCAGACCTCAGGTGCAGCTAATCAAATTTCCATCTAAACTATTGCATCAGAAGTAGTCTGAACAAATTGTGATAAATTTATATTAATTTCAACTTAATTCTGTGACATCTTCAGTGATGACCATCATTTGTGTAAGTCATTAAACAAATGGTGCAAATTACATTATTTTCAGCAATTTGTGTCAGTTGCCCTATGACATCATAGCACAGAGGAGGCAGACTGATGTAATTACCTATTTTCATATTTAACTGACAATTAGAAATAAGAACACGCTCCTGTCCCTCAAAAAAGTCTGTTGAAAAAAGTTTTGAGTATTATTTTCCTACTGAGTTGGTGTACAGCGTTCTTGTGGTTAGCAGAATGAGAATTTTGATTTTAATTTTTTTTCTGGAACAGCAATTATTTTAATCCAGATAGACTTATTGAATCACTATTCCTTTTGATTACTGCAATTTCCCTTCGGGAGAGGGGGCGGTATATAAATCAAATCAAAAAATATTCCTGTTAAAGAAGAGATATTGTAAAAGATCACAGGTCATCTATCCCTGTATGCTAGTTTAGACAATACTAAAGGATTCCTTCATTTGAGCAGACAAACAAACAAAAATATCTTCTAGTGGCTGGATCTGCAAAGCCTGATGAACTATTAAAACAAAGGATTTCATTTCCTTATTCATTCTGATTTCTCTGCAGTTGGGATTGCACCATAGAGAATCCAGCTGGGCTTTACTCAGCATGTTTAAAATTAGGGAGTGATCCTTGTCCATATTTGCATCCTACAAATACCAGAAATGATACTTTTGGAGTCAATGTTTGCATTTGGCCAGCATTCCGCATAGCATAGAGCCAAGTGAAGAAATTTGGCTCCCAAGAAGCATGCTAGAAATGTCTGTGATATTGTTTTGAGCTGAGTAGGAGGAGATGTTTTCAGTATGGGAGGGCCAACTATCCAAAATGGCCAGCTTGTATAAACTTGAAACAAGCTGATACATCAAACGTATTTTGTTTTGTCCAATTTACCCCTTTTATTGCTCTTAAAGAGTGTCTTAGAAGTGCATAACATAGATATTTAGTCTCCCTCCCAGAATTAAAAATGGTCTGGCATTCTGGCTTCTGTCCTTGGTTTTCCTCTGCAAAAAAGGCAAAGGGAAGTGCCTCATGTCCAGTGCTGCCTTCAGCAACACAGCCATCCTGGGCAGGAGCTTGACTGTGAGCGTTCCTGATAACATATGATTGTCTTTACATTCTTTAAAAGTAAATAGTGATTCTACTTACATTTCTAAAGATAAACAAATGTAGTAAAAGTAGTAGAGAAGGAAAACAAAAACACATTTCCAAAAACCTGATTAAAATCTGACACAGTTAAATCTGAGTCATAAAAATATGTATGTATGCATGTATGCATCCATCTATCATTAGATATTGAATTAATCTGTTGATTCATCTAGCCCACCATGTATGTATGTATGTATGTATG
>JAEANM010020856.1:0-12001 GCA_017656035.1 Myanophis thanlyinensis
TTATCTGCTGTGAACCGCCCCGAGTCCTTAGGGAGATGGGGCAGTATATAAATATGATAAATAAATAAATAAAATAAATTTAGGGTAGATTTGATTTAAATCACGATTAAAATCCTAAAGGCCTGATTTAAATCAACTCGATTTAAATCACAATATTTAAAAAGCAACTGTCTTCTCTCACCCGCTGTTGATTCACCGGCAGTCCCAATATTGCAGAATATAAAGCCTCATGCTACATAACTAAGCTCCAATTCGTGCTGAATAAACAAAATTAATGTATCTTAAACAGAAAACTATCTTTAGATTTTTTTACTCCAAAAGCATTTTATTAAAATAAATTTGATAAAAATAAGAAAAATGTGATTTAAATAAAAAAATCTGATTTAATTTTTAAAAATCTGATTTCTTAAATTATTTTTTTAAATCATTTTTATCCACCCTGCAACCATTCATTTAGCAGCAGTTTGAACTTACAACTGCACTTAAAAAAGTGACTTACCACCTTTTTTTTCTCCCACACTAGTATGTTGCAGCATCCCCACAGTCAAAATTCAGAGAGCTGCCAAGTGGTTCGTATTTTACCGTTGCGGTATCTGTGGATCACGTGACCTAATTTTTGCAATCTTCTGACAAGCAAAGTCAATGGGGAATCCAGATTCACTCCACCGTGTTACTAATAATTGAGTAACTGCAGTGATTCTTAACAAATATGGCAAAAAAGGCTGCACAAAGGGGGGAAGCTCAACAAATGTCTTGCTTAGCAACATAAATTTTGGGCTCAACTGCGCTAATTAAGTTGAGGATTGTGGTACTTTTCACCAGTGGAAACTAATTTCTTAGGAAATCAACCAGGTTTTGCAGAAGCACGAGAAATATAGCCCTTTTTCCAAGTCGGAACAGAAACCATAGTTGGAGACCACTGGGTTGTTTCCAGTGGTGAAATTCAGCCTGGTCACATTGGTTCTACCAAAGCAATAGCGGCAATGAAGTTTGGCCCCATATCTAGGTATCCTAGCACAGGGGTCTCCAACCTTCGGAACTTTAAGACTTGTGGACTTTGAGCCATGCTGACTGGGGAATTCTGGGAGTTGAAGTCCACAAGTCTTAAAGTTCCCAAGATTGGAGACACCTGTCCTAGTGGACCACCATTAAGTATGAGTCAGCAATGTGCTACAACTGCCAAAAAATTTGCACTGTCCTGGGGCTATGCGATCACCATTTGAAACCTTCCCAGCTGGCTTCCAGATTTGTTTAATGACCACACGATTCACTTAAAAACTGCAGTGATTTACTTAACAACCTCGGGGGGGAGGGGGGAAAGGCTGTAAAATGGGGTGTAACTCAACTGTCTTAGTTAGCAACAGAAATTCTGGGCTCAGTTGTTGTCATAAGTTCAACCTCTCAATCATATCCAGGTCACGGTTGTCCCAAAGGTGCTTTTTCAAGAGGCAACTGGACTTTCTGAAGAACTACTTCAGCTCTGATGAAGCTTCTTGGATGAGAAGCAAAATGTCTTCAATGAAAAAAAAAGAAGAAAGGCCAGATGTCTCTTGAAAAAGCACCTTTGGCTCAACCTCCTCTATTAAATAGTTCATGATGGTTTCAGCAGCCATCTATATGCAATTTTAGTGGGTTGCTATGTTATGTTGTGAAAATAAATACAATTAACGTTAAGAAGAAGGGTGATTAGCAAGTCCAGAGAAGAGAAGAAACGAAGATATATTTTGAACTGTGTCCAAAATCCCCAGCTTTAATCACTGTAAAGTTTTACCCTCAGCATAGCATCCTCTTCATTTTTTTTAAGAGTAACAACGTACTATTAATAATTCATGTAAAAAGCAAGGTTGTATTTAACTGAAAGTCTACCATCATATTCCACGGCAAAATTAGCTTTTATCCTCTCATTATATGCACCTCCAGTTCTACATTTAATCCACATTATGCTCCTAAGGGCTCAGGCAGTTAGAAGACAAGATACAACGTTAATTTGGAACTTAATATAAAACCGCTTATTGTTTTGTTTTCTGTTTTTAAAAAAAGAAGTACCGAATGCTAATTAACAGCTTGGCAAAAGAAATCATATTTAACCTGTGATAATATTCAAGTACTTTTTTTTTTAATCGGTTTGTTTGCAATTCAGTTCTTCCTTGATCCTGGCGTTACGATTAAACTGTGCAGTTTTACTATCCAAATACCTTACCTTTAGTAACTCAAGTGATCTTCCAAATATCTTGATCAAAAAATGGCTGAAAAGGGTTTTTTTTTAAAGCAATTTACGCTGGGCACATAATTAGCAAGCTTTATGGCATATTTTAGCACTAATATTTCAAAATAATCTCCCGAATACTTCTTGAAATGAATCAACTCTGGGGCAAAATGTGTGCTCATATGGCTAGATATTCATAAATCAATGGGGCCCGGCAGCACATGGATATTCTCTCTGTAAAAGATGCTTCAAAGCATGAGGGGGTACGAAGACAGCACCTGTCTTCAGCTCATTAAAACAGCTGTATATTTCTCTAAGAATGCATGCAGCAAAAAGAACAGCTGTTTAAATTGTTGCAGACCAGATGTTGCTATTATATTCCTAGGCATGCCAAAATACTTTTTGAAGATCAAGTCTGAAGCAACCACCCAACTGTTCAAATCAGTCTGATAGGAAGATTCATGTTTCACTAATGTAAATTTTTTTGGGGGGAGAATACATACAGATATTCCCATTTTGTTCTCTTGCAAGGGTTTTTATTTTTTTTTATTTTTTGGTTCTCAAAACAAGGACGGACAAAAATTAACTCTCAAGAAATGGATACGGAGCTGTGCAAAACAACCCATGAAGTCAACATGAATTAGAATTGCTATTTCAATTTTATTTCGGTTAGTTCAAATTTAGCTGTCCTGATTCTGGTTTATGTTTTTGGTCGAGACCTCCCAATACACAGGCAAAAAAGAATTGAGTTTTCACTCGCACACAGAAAAAAAGCGGCACATTCCTTAAACTAGATGTTCGGAGATGTATTAATGCTTAGATAAACTCAAGAGTACAATAGACATGGTAGAGTCCATCACGGACCTACGGATCTTCCGGCGCGCATTAAAAACCTTTCTGTTCCAACAAGCCAGTCTGGCCTAGTACTATCGGTTGGGGATTTTAATTGGTTTTTATTGGTTCTGGTAATTTTAAATTTTTTAGCATTTCTGTAATTTGGTTTTAATTGGCCACTAATTTAATCTATTTTAATTGTGTTTTAATTGTTATATTTTCATGTTTTTAGATGGCTGTATACTGCCCCGAGTCCTTCAGGAGAGGGAGAGGTATAGAAGTGATGCTATAATAAAATAAAATAATAAAATAATAATAGAGGTAGTCCTGACTTGGCGACCATAACTGAGCACCAAAGTTTCCGTTGTTAAACAACGCAGTTGTTAACTGCGTTTTGTGCCATTTTACGAATTGTTTTGCCACACTGGTTGCCAATCACTGTAGTTGTTAAGTGAATCATACAGTCACATTATGCGGATCTTGTTTTCCCCAGTGACTTTGCTTGTCGGAAGCTGGTGGGAAGTGCGACCATAGGATTCATTTAACAACTGCAGTGATTGGCTTAACAACTGTGGCAAAAAGATCTAAATTTGGGCATGACTCACTTAACAACAGAAATTCTGGGTCAGTAAATTGAGGGCTACCTGTATGAAAAGAATTAATCTGTCATCACTGTAACCTACCACATTGTTTTCACTGTGGGCAACTTATTTATTAATTATTATTATTTATTCATTAAATTTATATGCCGCCCATCTCACTTATCAAGTTCTGAATCCAATTCCTACATGGGACATAAACTGGACAGGCGAGCGCGCTAGAAGCAGAACGACGGAACAAATGAAGCTCTGCAAAATCTCCTCTTCTCGTTGGAGCACGTCCTTCAGAGTGAAAACTCAACGCAATCGTTTGCTTTATGGCAACATGCAAATGAAGCAAGAAACCTGACTCATCACATCTGGAGTGCTGGCCGCTGTCACATCTCCCCGCAGTTTAATAGCATGCTGGGCGAAGAACGACTTTTCTATTGTCATAAATCTGCCGTCGGTCAATTTTGCTGACTGGGCCTAAATTCAAACGTAATAGCAAAAGGGGCAAAATATTAACTGTCCCATCCAGGAAAGGACACCATTCAGTTGAGGAAAAAGGTTGGATTATTCAGAAGGCATCAGAGGGGGAGAAAGAGAAAGACAACCAGGAAATGTGGATTTGGCACAGAGACAAAAAAACAACAACAACCTTGGCTTATATTAATAAGATTGGCTTCCATTAACCTTCATGACACCTTTGCAGATTGCTTCAGTAGCCACCGTGTTTGAATCCTAGGATAAGGCATGCCTGTGTTTTTCTGCCACCATCCAATTCTACTTGCGAGGCATAAAATATTAAGAATATGTCACCGGACCAAAGTTTCTAACAGTTTTTATGAATAGAGACACCGAGGCCAAGGTGAAAGCATTATTTAGCAGAAGTGGAGTGTTTTGGGGTATGACAAGTAGATCTGCTTCAGACTACCGGTGGGCAGATGGTATTCATTTGGTTCCACGGTGCTAAAATCAAATGATTTTGTACGCGAAAGTCATGTACATCACGCAGATTGGAGCGGTCCTATTTAGAAAATTGCAGCTCTGCATTTTGCTTGCAATGGTCTCCTGAGTTCCGCGTACCCTCAACTCTTGGCTTGGCCAAGTGCCCGATTTGACATTTCTATTTTCTGCTCCCCCTGTAAAGCCGGAGAATTTTGGATGTCTTCCAAAGCTTGACACAGAAAGAGAAAGAGCCCTAATGTGACAAGACAAGGATGGGGGCTTTGTTTTTTGCATATGCAGGGAGGCCCGCACACAGCAACGAACTCATGATAATGAAGTTCAGTCTCTAGCCAAAAAGAAAAAAAAAGACATAAAGCATCAGAAAGTATCTGTTCTTCTGCCTTGGGCCTCAACCTGAATCTTTTAAAAAGAACATTTCCAATGTGCTTTCGCAGCCAATTATTATCTGACGTGTCTCCTAAACCTACCAGAGGAAATGCAGCTACTTTTCAACTTATAACAAATTGAAAGAAGTAATCGATTACAAATCACAATTTTTCTTGCCACAATTATTAAGCGAATCACTGAAATTAAGTTACCGTGTTTCCCCAAAAATAAGACCGGGTCTTATTTTCTTTTCAACCCCGAAATAAATGCTTGGCCTTATTTTCTGGGAGGGTCCGAGTAGCCATGAGGTGACCGGGGAAGAGAAGGGCTGCCTCCTGTGCCCACCCCCTTCACTAGGGCTTATTGGGGGGGGGGTGTAGGGTGTATATTAGGTTTGCGCCCAAAAATCAGGCTGGGCCTTACTTTTTGAATAGGCCGTATTTTTGGGGAAACAGGGTAGTCACACGGTAGTTAAACAAATCTGGCTTCCCCCATTGACTTTGAATCCGGATTCATTTAACTGCCATGTTATTAACTTAACAACTGCAATGATTCACTTAACAACCGTAGCAAGAAAGGTCGTACAATGGGGCAAAACTCACTTAACAAAATGTCTTGCTCAGCCACATCAAATCTCAGGCTTAATTATGGTCATTAACTGGAGAACTGCCTGCAAATGAGCATCTCCCCTATGTATAAACATCCTTTTTTATATATATAAAAAAATAGACTCTGGAAGGACCCACTCCATTTGGCAGAATAATTGGTGGGGCAGGGATGTTGAGTAAGGCTGCTCTCAAAGAGCAGACAGGCGCAGAGGATACTTCTTTAATTACCCAGTTCATCATACCTCACGTAATTCAGCAGCCTGGATCCCTTGAGATAATACAAGCTGCCGCGTCTGAGGACAACAACGCTTAATGAAATACTCAAGTTGCTTTCAGATATTAATGCAGACACACTTCACAATCAAATTCCTGGCAAAGAGCAAAGGTCTTCTAAGGCAGAGTTTCTCCCAACCTTTCCAACTTTGTGGACCAGCGGGGGTGGGAGGATTCCATGCGAGCAGCGGACAAACGTGTGCACACATGTTGCTTGAGCAAGTGCACACACATAAACACACTCACCCGCCACTTCTGCGGTCCGGTTCCCGAACGGCTCAAGGCTCAGTAGTGGGCAGCGGCCCAGGGATTGGGGATGTTCTAAAACAAGGGTGTCAAATTGGATTTGTTTGAGGGCCAGATTAGCGTTGTAGTTCTCCTTCGCGAGCTGGCAAGAGGGGGGGGCGGGGAGCAGGAGGAAAGGGACGGACGACTCCCCTGCACCTTGTTTTCGCCCTCCGTGGCTTCCTACAGTACTCTGCAAGCCAAAAATGGGCCAAAAACATTTCCAGGATGTTTTCCAGCTTTTTTTCTGTCTGTTTTCCGGCCCTTTTTTGACCAGTTTTCGTCGGCAGAGGCACTGCAAGCTAGTCCTTTGATATTCCCAGGCTGGCCCCATGGGTCGGATTTAAGTACCCTACATTGATTTTGACACCTGTTCTAAAGCAACAGTTCTCATGCAAAGAACACCCACAAAATGTAGGTTCAATATACACACACCCCTGACAATTCTGCAAGGTGGAACGATGCCCTCTTATCCCAAATAGTGTTGCCGTCCCAAATGGAAGAATTCTGAACATCCATATCCAGATTTTGACACCTATCTCTACTGATTTTAATCCAGGGCATTTGGATGGGCTGCTTACAAGAGTCCTAGCATAAGAGACGAGTCTGAAGTGGAAAACAGCAAAACAAACAACGGAAGGAAAAACAATTGGCGTTAAAATCTCCCAGCCATTTATAAGCTTGTGACAAGAGCACACTTGGTACTCCTTGTTTAACCTCCTTGCTTGTCAAAAAGTGGTCACATGACCTTGGGACACTGCAACAGCCGTAAGTATGAGTCAGTTGCCAAGCATTTGAATTTTGATCCCGTGATCATGAGGATGCTATGAAAGTCACGTGTGAAAAACGGCCATGAGTCACTTTTTTCAGTGCCATTGTAACTCTGAACAGTCACTAAATGAATGTGTTGTAAGTCGAAGACTACCTATACAGCTATCTGATTACTTCTTTCAATTGATACTCAACCTCTCCTCTAAGTATACATGGTTCTCTCTCTCCCAATTCATGCACAACCTCAATCCTGAATGGCTTATGTCGAAGGACCAAGTACACTTCATTAAATAAATACTGAGAATTTTTGCAATACAATAAACCATCGTTATCCAATTCATTATGCAAAGTACATTTCCAATTACGGGTTATTTCTATCAGAAACGGCAGCCAAAACCAGCATTATTTTAAGCAAGATCAGGTCAAGCCAACCCTAGAATTTGTTAAGAAATCCATCCTGCTGAAAAACAGAGATTTGGGGGAAGTTTTGAAGGCTATTTTTAGCACGTGTGGAAGAAAACCATGAAATTGAGATAAATTTTTGGGAGGGGTGAGACCGTACCTTGGGTTGCTTTGCAAATAAATAGCAGAGGGTAAAAATTACAGGCCAAGATTCCCACCCACCCACCCTTTTTAAAAAAATCTCAAAGCACATTTATACACACCGAGCTTCACTGTTTCTTAAAACGCCCTGCAGAAAATATTACATCATGATATTCTCTCACAGGTATTCTTAGGAGCACAGCTGGCTCAGCAGCAAAAATGGCAAGAGACTTTCCTTTCAAGCATTTAAATTAACTGGTTTTCCTGATTCTCTTAGCAGATTACAATTTATCAAGCCCTTCATCCAATCCATCCTCTTTCTTTACTGCAAATCCACCAGGGACTCCAAGAAAACTCTTAGTTTAAAACCATTTGGTAGCTTTCTGTTATCATCTATCATAGTTTCCTTTTAACCAACCGCCACTGCAACCAACCAGTGTGTGTGTATGTATTAGACCAAGGGTGTCACACTCGCAATGACACATTGTCATCATGTGAGATATCACAACTTTTTTTCCCCTTCACTAAACCAGGGGTTGGCATGGCCAGCAGATGCTGCATCTGGCCCTAGGCTGCGAGTTTGATACCCCTATATTAGACTATGGTACAGATGAGTAGTAAAATGCAAGATAGATATTTAAGGTATAAATAAATAAGCCTTGAATTGGAAGGTTTCCTTTGCACACTGTAGTTTGGACTGTGAATTTCCACCCTTCTTTAGTTCCTCTTTTCTAACATCTCTTCCACCTCTCCTGAATTTTCAACACAGGAATTTTGTCTTACTCATATCTTGGGAATTGTCCTCTTTTTTTTTTTGTCCTGTCGAAGATTAATCCCTGACTTGAACAGATGATCCTAAATGTTCTTTGAGAAAAGGTAAAGCATCACAAACCTTGCTAAAGTAATTCTGATTGCCATGAAAGCATAAATTACTAAACTTAGCAAAAGTTATTTTCCCTAGCCATAACTATTAGGCAACATCTGAAATGCAGCAGCTGTCCTTCTGAAAATCTAACCTCTTCAGTAGGAGATTGAGCCCTTAGAACATCTGTTCTGTGATGAAAATTGGCCAATTATTGTTTCCTCTTGGCAACTTTACTTGCGCTAATGCATACTGATACGGAAGGAAAAGATAATATGAGAGAACAATAGATTTATGTTCAAAACTTTTGAGATACAAAATGTTGCATGGTAATTATTAAATGAACAATATTTTCTGTGCAGGCAACCCCCTCCCCCAATTTCTTTACATATTTTGGATTCTAAGAGTCTGGACAGAAATTCAGTTCACAGAATATGGACCTTTGAAATTATGATCTCACTAACAAATGGTTGGCCTTCTGGTTGTAGAGCATTTTCTAGATATTTTTGGTTAATACATCAAACTTTCCTTCTAGAGAAGTTCTGTACCATAAGTGGCTTCATGACAAGCTTTAATTCAACAGGTAGCATTGATCTCTGTCTTCTTCCCCCATTTCTTGGTATGAATAGAAAACCAGGATCCATCAAATTTGTCCCAGAAGTAGAGCTATCAGAGGGAGAAATGAGAGCATATGGACCAGTCAAGAAGGAGGTAACTGGGTATAAAAGTTGTTTCAGTTCCTAGGCTCATCTATTAGATTCTCATTTGGCAATTAAATATAGCTCATCAGAGCCCAGAAGTTTGGAGTTATTCAGTCAGGGGTGTGTTTGCATAACTAAAATTAATACACAAACTGAACCTAAATTATCTGATTGGTTTTGATGATTCTTGCCTTACTTACATCTAGTTTGGGCTATTCCTGAAGTGAGCGAGTGACTGGGCTTGTTGACCTAAATGGCTCTTACCAATTCTGTCATTTTAAGATGCTCCATGTGAAACTGCCACTGTCATCTGAAGCTTGTCCAAAATAATATCACTAAATATCAGGATCAATTACAGAAAGGTCTTATGAGAGAAAGGACTCTCAGTGGCTACTCATCTGGGCCAGCTTCATTCAAGTTAGATCTGCCTCCTAAAACTTTAGATATCTAGATTTCATTTTATTCTGGATGGCAAATCCTTCAGTCAGAATAAAAATACTGCTTGTAGGATTTTTCTACATTTGAGATATTAATGTCCTTCAAATATTTTACTTCATTTTAATTCCTGAATTCCAAAAATCAGAAATAAAACATAGCCAATCCATAAATTAAATAGAAAGAAAGCACTTAATGAACAGCTAATAGCTTTTCCATATGATTCCTCACAAAGTCATTTCATCACTCTTTACTTGGACCCATCTTAATCAACTTTTGAATTACAGGCAGGGCAAAGAGGAAAAACTTAAAAATCCAAAGTTTCTCTTCCTAAATATGTTTTTTTCGTCCTTTAACCATACTAGTTTTTTTAATGTTTCTGTTCAGAACATCATTCAAGTATAATATGATTATCAGTCTGTTTTTTTCCTCTGAAACTCTGGGTCGTACTTGGGTTAAAGCTTCAAAATGCAGTTGTTTTATTTAATTGCCACCATCCTCATACACAGAGAAACTTATTATGTGAAAGGAAGGTGTCAGTCTGAGCCAATAATTGAACATTCCTTTTGTGAGAACTTCTCCAGCATATTCTTTAAGATCAGTTTTAGCAGAAAGGTGCCAGATGTCAAATACTACTGAAGTCTCCTCCAGATCATGACATTATCAATTTGCTTCTAGATACAGTGGAGGATATTACTTATAACCTATAATTTTTACAGTTTCAGAATAGGCTGCTTGAAGGACTATATAAGCCGTCCAAGATGAAACATTTTGTAAGAGTCAAGTCATATCTGTTCCTCTGTTATAGGAGATTTTTCTCAAGAAATACAATTGATTTTAAACACATTAGAGTAATTAATTATTAAGATACTTGTAATTTGTCTTTCATATAACTTGCATATTTGTCTTCCTTCCTTTCCTCCTTGCTTCATCTCTGTTGTAATCCACATCAGTCTATGCATTTGATGTGAATTGTAGGTCACAAAAGTTGTATCTTTTAATAAAATATGTTTTACCATGTATGACTGTGTATGTGACCAATAAATTTGAATTTGATTTGACTGTGCAATGAATAATTAACAGCCCTAAGAACAAATGCACACAAAGCCATAGTTGAGAATACAAACAGAATGCAAATTCTGCTTCTGCAAAGAAGCTGAGGAAACAGGGGGCATCTAGTTAGTTGCTGTAAGAAGATTGTATAGATTGACTACAAGCAACAGCATGACAAAAAAGCAACAATAGTGCATTGGAATATTTGCAAGAAATACCATCTTCTAGCAAGCAAGAACTGGTGGACCACAAATTAGGCAGTCATAGAAAATGAAGAAGCTAAAGTATTCTAGGACTTTAGAATTCAAACAGACAAGTGTCTGCAACATATCACTGCTGATATATAACAATTCACAGTATGAAAGATAAAAAAAAGTGTGAATATTTGATGTTGCACTACCTAGGGACAACAAAATAGAAGAGAAAAAATGGAGAAAATCACAAAGTGCAAATCAATACAAATAGAAGCAGAACAATTGTGGCAAAAAAGAAAATATAGTGCCATTAGGTACCTTGGGTGTAAGTGCAAACCATTTGGAACATCACTTGAACACCATTGGCATTGACAAAATCACTTTACAGCCTACAGTGGGATCATTAATACCATAAAATGGGACGCTTGAAAAGGACTCAATTTTGTTTGTTTGTTTGTTTGTTTGTTTATTTATTATTTCCCATCTATTGACAATAAAATATTGAATTGAATTGAATTATTTTAAATAACTCAAGGTGGCAAGAGAGATTGACTGGTCCAAAGTTATCCAGCTGATCTTCATGGCTAAAGTGGGACTTCAACACATAATCTCCTGTTTTCTAGTCTGATGCCTTAACCAGTAGACAAACTGGGTCTAGACCCATGGTGGCAAACCTATGGAAGGCATGCCAAAAGCGCATGCAAAACCATCCCATGAAAAACACACAGCACCTCTGGCTCCTCGTCCCATTCTCGCACAGCAATGTGTACCAGCCAGCTGGCTTTCACACATGCGGGAATGGCAAAACCTGGAAGCACAGTGTCCCAGTGCACATGTGTGCTCTGAGAGCCAGCCAGCCAGATGACCAATGTGCACATGTGCACAAACCAGCTGTTCATCATGTGCACATGCACGCCAGAAGCCCGGCCAGCCAACTCTCAGAGCACGTGTGCACTGGGACGCTGAGCTTCTGGGTTTAACCTATCTGTGCACATGAAAGCTAGTGCACATTGCTGCGCAAGAACAGGACAAGGAGCCAGTGGTGCTGTACATTTTCCATGGGATGGTTTTGTGTGCCCTTCCGGCACAAAACTGGCACATAGTGACATAAAAAGTTCTCCACCACTGCTCTAGACAAAATACCAGATCTGGTCTAAATATCTGGTTGATGGTGCAATGAACCATAATGTCAGCCTCCATAGAATCTCTATATAGTTACTATATATGTCCTGCTGAACCTTTGTATAGTTCCTGCTGAAAACTTTCCATAATGTTCTTGCTTCTAGCTGTCTTATCTTATGTCGGCTGCCATAGTAACGG
>JAEANM010020858.1:0-12001 GCA_017656035.1 Myanophis thanlyinensis
TACATTGTTTGATGTTTTTTTGTGTAGTTGTTTGTTTGTTTGTTGTTGAAAACTTAATAAAATCTTTACAAAAAAAAAAATAGAAAAGGATAAAAGTAAATCAGCTATCTCGTTCCTACTTCCTACAACAAACACTTCTCATTCTCATACTATCCATCATTGTTTATCTACCATAAAGGTAGATAATCTGCCATGCAAGTAGATAAATAGGTACCACTTCAGTGAGAAGGTAACGGTGTTCTATGAAATAAAGGTTTTCCCCTGTCCAGTTGTGTCCCACTCTAGGGGTGCCACTCATTTCTATTTCCTTGTTGAGGGACCTAGAGTTGTCTGAAGATGCTTTCGTGATCATGTGGATGGCATGACTATATACCGAGGCGCATAGAACACTGTTACCTTCTCACTGAAGTGGTACCTACTTATCTGCTTGCATTTGCATGCTTTTGAACTGCTAGGTTTTGCAGGAGCTGGGGCAGGAATGGGAGCTCACCCCATCAGGCAGTACTTGGGTCTTGAGCTGCCAATCTTCCCCAGCATCCTTATAGAATAAATTATAGGGGAAATAATGCACACATGGTCTAAAGGCAGATGGAGAAGAAAGAAGCAAAAACTTGTATTGTTGAAAGAAAGCTCACCACCAGACTTTGTGCTTTTAACAAACCCCAACAAATCGATCTGTTTCAGCCCAGAAATCAGATGAAGTCCTTTGTCAATATTGACCCTAAACCTACCTCTCTTGGCAGCTTCGTGTAATGGATTGTCAATGGATTCTGCTTGTTCAGCCACTAAAACAAAAGGAAAAAAAGTACATGCCAATGTGGCCAGTTGTATTAATCTGTCTCTTAATGGGCTGAATACAATAGCACTAATATATTTAAAGTCCATCAATAAACTTGAAACTTCTACCATTATGCCCCAAAGCTCCACTGAATTTGGATATCTTTAATGGAGTTGCTTGTAAGCAAAAACTATTCATTTTGGTGAGAGAAAAATGAACTATACTGGCAGTAGAACTGCATACCCAAAGCTTCTCTGATATTGAAAAACCTGGAAAGGTCCAACCCAGAACCTTGGGTACATAATAACATGTTCAGTGCATACAGAAAATGCTGGTCTGTAGCTTATTGATTAATCTAAGAACACACAATTTGCTATGATAAATTAAAAAGATGACACACATACACAATGGTACTGTTGTCTCTAAATATTTTGGAATACATTTAAAATTGTCATTTGATTAAAAAAAATCAGTATACTGCAATAAAAGTGAAGATATTTGTATTTAAAGCAGGGGTGTGGAGCTTCCTTTGAACTAATGGGCTATGTCAGGGCTTCCCAACCTTGGCAATTTTAAGACTCATAGACTTCAACTCCCAGAATTCTCTAACCAGCCTTGCAGTTTTTGAGTGTCGTGCCAGGAATGGCATTTCCCCATTCTATAAAAAGAAAATGAATAAATCTGGGAAATATATCAAATTTGATCTGATTTAATTCACATTTAGTTTAAATTCACTATATAATACAATTTCTTCATGCTTTATCATTTGAGAATGTTCCCTTTTTGTCATCTTCATACTGCATCTGAATAACAATTTTGGAATTTTGTGGGGCTGATATCCAAGGCTTTTGGGCTTCATTTAGGACTTCTCTTGTTCCTGCAATAGACATTTAACTAAAATACTATGCTAATAAGAACACAAAAACAACAGAACCTTGAGATTCAGTTCAATTATGGTTCACAATCTGGAAAATAAGTCCCACATTTTGAACATCTGTTTCTACAGTTCTAGAGGATGAGAGCAGTTCTAGCTATTGGAGGCAGAAATGGGATTTAAAGCATGGAGTTTATCCTATGGGGATTTGCACGGGATGGATTGGTGGTGTTTTACACACTCTGCCCTTTTGTAGCAACATAAAAAAAATACATATTTTTCTGGTACCAGACAAGAACATTGCAAAATGCAGAAGGTTTTGTGCAAGCCCCATCTCTTGCCAAATTTGAATATGACACAAAACTGACTAGGACAGCTGATACTGCAGAAGACATTCAAAACCATCTAGATAGATTAGAGAAAAGGTCCAGAAAATGATTATGAATTTTAACAAGACACAAAAGCTATTTTTTTCATATAAGTGCATAGGTATAAGCTATGCGGCATTGATTTGCCAATGATTGGTTATAAAATTTTTTGGGAACAGGAGCTCAATTCAAGCTGAATATGAGTCAGCAGGGTAATGTAACTGCTTAGAAAGCAAATGCATATTCAGATTACATCAAATCGAATTTCTAAATCAAAGGAAATAAGTTTTTTCACATGGTCTCATCAAACCACAAATGAGTACTGCATACAATTCTCTGCACTATATTTCAACAAAATTTTAAATAAATCAGAAGGGCCAATATAAACCATAGGAACGATCCCAGTTAGAAACCTGAGTTTTGTGAGGTGACACTGAGACTAGTGTGCATGTTTAGCTTTTGGAATAAGACAGCTGAAGTAGAAATGTCATAGCAGTTTTCAGGTACCTAAGGTTTTGCCACACAGAAAGCTTTCCAGCTCTAAAGAGCTGGTAATAAAGGATCTTATTTTCTACATTCCTAAAATTAAGGGCAGTTTGATTTTTGAAGGTTAAAGCATTTCAAGTAACAATTCTCAGACTGTTTCTAGTAAGAAACAATATAATGTTATAATTTAATACTTGTATGAGTTAAGAAGCATAGCAGCAGTTACATCCTTTATTCAAACTTGCTTAATTATGATAGTGTCAAGAGTCAAATCAACAAAGAGCTTGGATAGTGTGAAGGACACAACAGAGTCATTCGGGAAGCAGCTCTTCATAATCTGTCCAGGCTTGTTTCTGAACATCCTTTGAATCTAGGAAATGGTTTGTAGCTGCTAAGGATAAGAGAAATATAAGAATCTTTGCGGCACAAGCAGAATTCATCAGCTAACATTTGGACCCCAGCCAAAGGATTCAATGGAATGTGAACAGTCCAGGAATCTTGATTTTTCTGAAATTTTCATTCAGAGCTGTAGTCTATCAGACCTCTTTTGAGAATCACTGTTAAATGGCTCAGAGCTTAAACATGTATACAAAGTCTTCCCAAACTGGTAATCTCAAAACAAAATGTCTCTATGTTTAACTTTTCAACAGCTTCCCTTTCTGGTCTGTGAATCCTGACTTTTAACATTGCACAGAATATCCTTAACAAGATTTTAAAATTATAGCAGGGATTTCTATAATGTTAAGGGTGGTATGATAAAATGGTTACTACAATCAGAAAACAAATTTTCTAAAGATAAATGGTTGAACTAAAAAAAGTTCAATAAACTAAATTCAAGGTAAAGAAGCTAAGTAAAACAATGGCCAAGAAATTTGGCCAACACAATATAATGTTCCTAATGTGTTTTTATTGTTCAAAATTCCAGTTTTAACTCTACTCCCAGATGTATCTGAAAAGTGCATTATTATTCTTATGGTTGGTCGGATAGTTAGCCAGATGTTTAGACTGAATTTGGCACTTTTATTCACCTATTGGGTCATTCCCATGGACCTGGGATAGGCAGGTGGTGTTGTCTGATGGTATTAAAGAATCATTATTTTTATTTTGCTTCACAACTATCTCTCGGAACACAATTCACGAAATTACCATAGTTGCTGGGGATTAGTCCAGTTCTTCCTTTGCAGGTTCCTTTCCACCAATTTGTGTCACTCTGGAGGAAAAGAAAATAGTGCTGAAAACGGCAACTGGGAGTTCAATGGTCACGTTATTCTTTTAAGGAGAAAGTTGTTTAGTGGCTTTGTTTATCAACTCACCATATCAGAAATGTAGATAATGTCTCCTTCTTCAAAATACAGTTCATCTGGCTGAAGCAAAAAATACATTGCATTAGTTAAAGAATCAACTTAAACTACATGACCTTTTTTCAGTGCCAAACAATGAGGGAATTTTTTTTTTTTACTACCGGTTCTGTGCATGTGGCTTGGTAGACGTGGCTGGGGGAGTCATGTGACTGGGTGGGCAGTTTCTGTAAGCAGGGCAATAAAGGTTAGAAACAAGACCAGAATGTTTTTTTTCCTGCCTTCCTTACAGGATTAACCCTGTAAAGTGGGGGAGGGGGGGGGAAAGGAGATTTCTTCTAACAACCGGTTCTCCAAACTGCTTAGAAAATTTACTATCGGTTGTAGCGAATAGGCTAGAACCTGTTGAATTTCACCTCTGGTGCCAACTCCAATTCCAATCTTTGTGTCCCAAATCAAAAATTGCATTTGTGCATCATAGTAAGCATAGTAAGAAATTTGGTGGCTTGTATAGTTTATTCTTGTCCTTTCCAAGGACAATATCCCTGCAATCCATCTGCTGGCTAGTACATCCTCTTTGGGTTTTTTCCTGGAAAGAAATTGTGCAAAAGGGTTTCTACTTCTCTTCCTGTCAGCAGGATTTTCACTGAAAAACTAAATAGAACTAAATTATATTTGCGGGGGGGGGGGGGGGAATAAGCCAGCAAATGAAATACTGAGTTCCAAAAAAGTTTAGATCTGGCTGGAGAAAAAGAAAAAAAAAACCCACCCAATTGTTGGGCGCAGGTCCATTCTAAAATGATACCATTCCTTCCTCCTAGTTCCTTCTACCGCAGGTCCATTCTAAAATGATACCATTCCTTCCTCCAAGACAGATTTGATCGAATTACATAATAACAGCGTTGGAGGGGGCCTTGGAGATCTTCTAGTCTAACCCCCTGCTCAAGCAAGAGATCCTATACCATTTCAGACAAATGGTTCTCCAATCTCTTCTTAAAAACTTCCAGTGATGGAAGTTTTAGAAATTGGAATACTGCTAAAACACCAATCCTGGTTCTTCTTTTCATTAAACCCAGAGTGCTGTTTTTATTTTATTTATTTTTTAAGTATTGCTACATTTCACACGAACTCATAGCAATGTACAATAAAAATACAAAATCATTGTAAAAACCTCTTTGCTCTTTGATTCCAAATACGCACATCCACACCCCACCCACTCAACGCCTATCTCCCAATCCAATCCATATTTTTATATTGTATTCATATTGCCATCGCTGTCCTTCCACTTGGGATACAGCAACAAAATGAGAATTCTGTTGTCTCCTGCTGCCATCTACTGATTACTGATGGAAAAATACAGTACAACAGAGGAGTAAAACTGCACATGAATCAAACTGAAATAGCAACTCTCCCTTACTTTTATTGATCTGTTGATGCTGAAAAATGGCTGTCACTATGTTGAAGCTGGAGCCAAGTACAAGAATGAATGTTGATGATGTGGATTTTGCTGCATAGCTATGAGCAACCACAGGAAGAAGGTAAAATGCTACCGGTAGTACCACTTTATACTACAATGGTAAGACCATACTTGGAATACTCTATCCAGTTTTGATCATGACAATACAAAAAAGATGTTGAAACTCTAGAAACAATGCAGAGAAGAGCAAAGAAGATGATTAGGGAACCGGAATAAAAGCTTACAATGGATATCTGCGGCAACTGGCTGTGTCTAATCTAACAAAGGACTAGGGATGACATGATAGCAGCCTTCCAATATTTGAGGAGCTGTCACAGAGAAGAAGAGTCAACTTATTCTACAAAGCTTCTGAGGGCTGGACAAGAACTAATGGATGGAAATTATCAAAGAGAGATCCAACTTAGAATCAAAGAGAAATTTCCTGACAGTGGAATTAATTAATCAATGGAATGGGTTGCTTCAGAAGTTGTAGGTGCTCCATCACTGCAGTTTTTAAAGAAGAGATTGGACAGGCATAGGGTCTTCTGCTTGATCAAGAGATTGGACTAGAAAACCTCCAATGTTTTTTCCAACTCAGAGCAGAGAAAGTATTCATAACTAAAGTACTGAACATCTGCACTACCTCTTATGTGGTCTCTTATTCTGTAATCAGAACGAGAGGCCACAGACCTGTGTCATGTGCTGATCAGTCTGCAACTTCCATCTCTATCTGAGTAAAAACATTTTGAGAGTTGGGCTGCCAAATATCTTCTCAGTCTGCCTTTGAGCCATCATCCCCAGCCATTCTTTCACCATCCCTCTCTCCATCGTCATTCACATTCAGCCAGTAACAAACCCCAGAGCATTCATATAACGAGATCATAGAAATGGCTAATGGCTCTCCAACACTATTTGCAATCTGGTGCAGTTTAGATGCATCTGTGAGTCTCTTGAATTATAGATACATAGAAAAGGGATTTATAAGAGCCAGGGAGGATCTGCATTTCCCTAGATTAGGAGCTAGTTCCCTGGTTTTGTGGTGAGAGAGAGGTAAAAAACGCTTATTGGTTTGCAGTTCTCCCTCAGAGCTTAGACAAAACGAGGAGGATCTGCATGCAAATACCAGATTACTGAATCAGAAATATTATAAGGAGTAAAAATAAGGGTAGTGTAGAAGTATGGTTTTGAGCATACAAGTGTTTTTTTTTTAAATGCATTGGTTCCTTGTTAAGTATATGAAAAGGGAAAATAAAAGAGACCATGGGGCAGAATAATTTATTGGTCAATGAGATAGGCAATCACCCAAATGATCTTACTTACCAATTTACTTCAAACTGGGACTTTACCGAGCAGTTTATTATTCAACATTTGCTATCTTATTTCTAAGTTAGCCTAAAGTTTATCAAAAGCTTAATAGAGAACTTGTAAAATGCAAGATCCTACAAAGCTTGAGTTGAACTGAAGTAACTACGGTATGTCTTTCTATACATCTCATTGATTCAGTTTATTTGATTTTAGATTTTGGTGCATGTGGGTGTGTGGGTGGTTATTTTAGGGAAGTAAAATAGAAAAAAAATGAAGTGGAAGTTTACATTTTAATGTCCCAGTAGTATACAGGATACTGGCAGAACTTTAGAAATAGATAATAATGCAAAGGCTGCAGTCTTCATGAGAAGATAATTGAAAGGCATTATCTCAGATCCTCAAGTCAGGATCTGAGATAAAGCCCACCCATTACCCTCTCTTCCTTTGCATTACTATCCCTTTCTGAATTTCTGGATACAGAAAAGACTTATGGGTAGGGTAGTGCACATACAGACAGTGTAAGGAAGAAACGGAAGTTAAGGGCAAGATCACTTGCTCTGCTTAAAGCTTAATGAAAGCCTTTATAAGTTTACTTTAAATGTATTTTTAAAAAATAGCCTTCATAAACAACCTTAACTAGAAATTCTGCCCATTTTATTCTTACAAAAGAATAAAAATCTGTTTTGGGTCAAACGTGACACCCAGAATCAGCACGGATATTTTTTTTTATATCTATCTGAGAAAACAGCAGAAAAAATAATAATAAAACAATTGTGCTCTTACACTGCAAACTCTGCTCCTTTTGTATGGGTGTTGTGATGTCACACACCAATATGGGAGGGGAAGACCTTTTGTTGCAATGCCCATTCTGTAATTTGGATGAAATGTCAAGCATTTATTTATAAGATGTCAAGCGTTTAGCTTATTCCTGGTATAGCTTCAGCCCTGGTAGTACTGAGAGGCTCCCATCCAAGTACTAACCAAGCCTAATCCTATTTAGCTTCCTGTCCCAGACAATATCAGCTAAATGATGGTCCTGCTGAGATGAAATAATGAAATAACATCCAAGAGAATATTACCAAGGCACAACAAAGGTTCAGAAAATATGCACAAGACAATGTAATAAAAGATTCAAACATCTTGCAAGCAAGACTTGCATCTTTCATCCCAATACTTTTATGTAATGATCGGAGAAGCCTAATCTATTCTTGATTTCTCTAAGGTGCTTTAAAAGTGAGCGATGAGGCTTAGATCCTTTTGTAATCCTCTAAATTCCAGATTTCTAACTGTCACAGGTTCAGCTCAATGACAGAGGAAAGACAGACATTGGGAAAAACAAGATCCAAGACATGATGTAACTCAGCACAATAGCAGACTAGCAATTTCTGTAAGGTTATAGAAATCGACTGATTTAAAGCATTAGTATACCATTCACCATTGCAAAATTTCGGCGAGGTTACCCTAAAATTCAAATCATGGAAACAGTTACTATAGGTTAATAACCGAGGAAAGCGTAGCTCAAAACTTTGTATAAAATCAGAAGATAAATGTAGAGGGAGGAAGGGGCCACAACATTGTTTTAAAAGATTTTCTTCTTAATTCTTAGTTGTTACAAATGCTACTTGCAATCATGAGCCACTTCCTGTTATACTTCTCTCAGCCGTTTTTAACTGTTTGCTCAGGAATGACTGGATCAGTTGGCAGGATTTGCACAATCGAGGCCTGAACCGCATACCAGAATATGATTTAGCAATGAAAAGGCTGAGCTGTCCACTTTAAACTACACAACATGGCATCCATTTTTATTTGGAAGCCAAAGCAAAATCTTCGTCATGTGACGAAGTTATTGGTCAATGTGAATGATGAACGAACAACAGCTTTAATCAACAAAATAAAAATGGGATGATATTTCATCTCCACAGGGGAAATACGTATATTCCTTCCCATGTTTCATGTTCACAAAAAATAGACTGGACCAAGTTACCCCTTAATATTCAAATTTTCCTTTTTTCCATATCTTTAAAAAGAGAAATATACTTACTGTTCTGGGTTCAAATGTATATAGGGCTCGAAAAACTTTCACCTGTCCTAAAATACAGAAAGAAATAAGCATTAACCAGAAAATATTTCTCCTTGACAGAATTGAAATAGACAGAGTCTGCATTCCTGATTTTTTTTAATGTTTATTTTCTTCCTTTTTCCTTGTAGTATTAAGCTGCATGAAAGCTTACATGACTTTAATTTCTTCCAGTCCCTAGAGGGAAAACCCCCAGAAAATTGTACTTATGCTCATCAGTTTGCTACTAAAGTGTGACAGTGTGATTCTCTGTGGGCTAGAAACATGGTATTTGGAACATATGACTGAGCACTTCTGATCACTCAGTATGATCCCCAAGCCAACAACAATACCAGTTTAACTGCAGGAATTATATCATTATTCAGTATGGTAGAATGTTAGGGGCATTTATGGATGACAACTGATTTTGGATATCCCTTAAAAAAAGGGAGAAAATCTACAAGTCAACACCGACTTGTGTCAATAGTTCATCATTATGTTAAAAACAGGGATGTACTGGCCATCTTATCTGCTACCTTAAAAATCGGTATGGTGGTCAGGAAGCAGCAGTTAGAATGGATTAAGGAGCTATTAAAAATTCAAAGTTGGGAAAGTGTCTAACAGAATCACATATGGTGCCCTTATATATTTAAGCTATTCAAAATATAGCCTAAGAAATGCTAGAGAAGAAGAAATAGATATAGAAACCTACTTTTATGTTAAAAGATAAAATTAACCCAATGCAAATAGGCAGCCATAAAGTTGAATTAGTAACAGAGTTGATTTTCCTGTCAAAAAAATCTACAGGAATGGTAACTACAGCTACTAGGAAGAATATGACAGATCTAGACAAATATTTAAATACAGAGGCATCAAACAGACAATAAAGTTACTATCTATCTATCTATCTATCTATCTATCTACGAAAACACATACACACACATATATACTTTTTTAAAATATTCATATATCCCATGTCAATTGTGAAAATTACAACATAAAACTTTTTGAGGTTTAGTTTCATTTTTAATGGTATTTTTGTTAAAACTTTAAGGGTTGGCTTATTGTGGATGGGTTTATATGAGATTATACAGGGTACATATCCTGAAATACTAGTACAAGTGTGATCAAGTGTTAATCTGTAAAGCGTGCTATTATTTTCACTCCTTTCATCATAGAAAACTCATGAGGAAGAAAATTACACGCCAATTATTTCTGTGTTTTCTTCTGCTTATGTCAACAGGAACCACAAATGATATAGACTGTTTTCTTTGGGATTTTGCTGCAGTGCAGATTTCTTAAAAGGGCATGTACAGGCAAAAAGTAGTTAAACGAATTTTCAATCTATTTCTTTACAGCTTGCTTTAAAAAAAACACGTTAACTCTTGCACAAAGTTCATAAAAAACAACAACCCGCCAACATTTGGAAATCACCAGCAGAGATGGGATCCTTGCAATTAGCCTCTACTCCTTCAAAATCAATTTTTATGTTCTCTCAAACACTTTCGGGCAAAAGTAAATACATTATTTTTGTATCAAAAATAAAATATTTTAATTATAATATAAGGGGAAAATAGCCTTTTAAAATGATCTGAGATTATTTCAATGGAAGAATTTTATTCTATTTATCCGCTTTCAACTAAACACGAAAGCTTTCTGAATAATAGGCAATTGTTCTTGAACACTAGAGCTTTTCTTCAAATTACTCATTTTCTTCAACCCTGCCCTTTATGATAACTTATTCATTATATAAAACCTCATTCTCAAGCAATCATCAAATATACTGGACTGCTTACTCCATAAGCCTCAACCAATGTCTATACAAAGTGTAGTTAGCTTTATAAAGTATGTTAAGTTTAGCAAACTATTTTATTTTCTATTTTTAATGCAAAGTTGGCTTTTTTGTATTGTTTCCCTTTATTAAAATGCTACTACCACTTATTCACTTTCCTGCTTTGCACATCCAAACAACCCATGCTTACACATTTTAAACTTCTAAGGAGGAAATGTTTCCAATACTAAAAGGACCTGAAATTGCCTTTCTTTTAAAAGTTAAAAAAAACCCCAAACAAAACAAACCTCACTTAAAGAATGTATTTTCATTTCAGAAATACATTAGAAGTGAACACAATGAGAAGATGTGGCAGTCTCATACGTGGCAAGCCTCTGTTGTAGAAAAGTAGCTGATGAATCTGGGGCCCATATTTAGATGTATTATTCTTCTTTTATAAAGCTATGAAATACCTTTATAAGCTCCTATAGAATAAGAATTCAGATTTATTTTATGTACAGCTGTTGGGGTACAATTCTTTCTTTTAACATGGCGAAGTGCTATTTTATTATTCATATAACTTGCTATGACTTGACTGCAGTTTAATACAATTAAACCTATTTAGTTTTTGTTTATATATGGTATCTGATATGTATTTCACTTGTGAAATTCTGACCACAACGAAGTTGTACTGCTGTGTTGTTGTGTACATAATGCTTATGTAAAAGTCCTCAAGTTACAACAGTTCATGTAGTGACTGTTTGAAGGTATGACACTCAAAAAAGTGACTTATGACCATTTTTCACACTTGTGACTGTTGCAGCATCCCCATGATCAAATAAAATAGAGAGGATTGGCAAATGATTCATATTTATGACGGATGCAGTATCCTGGGATCCTTTTGCAGTCTTCTGACAAGCAAAGTCAATCGGGAAGCCGGATTCGTTTACTAACCATGTTACTAACTTAACAACTGCAGAGACTCACAATTGTTAAGTTGGTAACATGGTTGTTAAGTGAATCTGGCTTCCCAATTGATTTTGCATGGCAGAAGGTCGCAAAAGGATCCCAGGATGCTACAACATTCATGGGTCACTTAACAAGTGTGACACGCAAGGACATAAAATGGGACAAAACTCACTTGACAACTCTCTCACTTAGCAAAAGAACGTTTGGGTTCAAAAGTTGCTGGCTGAGGTATTCTGGGAGTTGAAGTCCACACATCTTAAAATGGCTAAGGTTAGGAAACACTGATGGACAGGGAAGAATGCACCTAGATGTTTGTAAGGTTTCCATTTTGTACTATGGTTTTCTGCCATAAATGTTAAAAATATTGGTTGGGGGAAAAAATAACAACTGCCGTAGCGATAATAAAACAATCCTTATAATAGCAGACTGAAGGAAGGATTCAAAATAGTCCAAAATAACTTAATTACAACAATGATTTGAAAAAGAGAACAAGCATTTAAGGCCAGATGTTTGTGTTCTATACCCATATAAGGAGTTGTTGGAGACAGCAAGTCTGGCTGCCAGCATTCAGAGAGCGGGAAAACCCTGCTCTCTGATTGGCTGAGGTGCGCCATTCAAAGTGTATAAAAGCTGTCAAAAT
>JAEANM010020859.1:0-12001 GCA_017656035.1 Myanophis thanlyinensis
GCTAGAAATTACATTCTGCTCCGACTAACCTCTGCGCTTGGAGTGCTAACAACAAGCAGCCTGGTCTATCAAAAAAGAATATCATACAACCAAGACCAAGCTTTTGATTTGTTTTATTCCAATAACCTGAGAAAAGTTTATAGACATGGTTTGCTGCCTAGACCTCAATTTCCCCCGACTTGCATATGGTTCTGAATTTATGGCTCGGAGAGTAATATGGATAAAATTTACTGGCTGATTATCTGCAACTTCGCACTAAGAAAATTAGAGCTGATTTTATAACGGCTGTAACAGATATTTGCTCTTTGATACTTTGAGGAAGGACATGCCATTTGGAAATCTCAATAAAAAGCTGCATAGATATTTGATGAACTTTTATGTGATGGGAGCTTTCAAAGTGAAATTTATTATTTCTTTTGCAGCATTCTCCGGGAGTAAATTAAACATATATCCTTCTATATAAACACTATTTGTGCAGCAGTCATGTTATAAGTTTAATAAAAAATGATGTATCACCTCTGCTCGCCAGATTTATAATTCACGGGGCAGTAGAGAAACCAGGAGCTGAGCTACAATGTATTTTCTATACTTAAGGTTATCTGTGGCACAAGGATGCTTGTAGCAGTGAGTAGAGAAGTGGGGGGAATGTACGAGGCTTAAGTTCCCCCTCCCAGTTTCATTTCTTATCATTAGACAAGGTTTAAAAGAAGAAGAACAGTGGCTGTTATAATTTACTGTGGGCATCTTTTAAGGCTCGCCATACCCAGGAGGCTAACACTGTTAGCAGAACAAGTTTAGGCAAATCTATTCATTCTAGTTTTATTAGCAGGTAATGAAAAGGTGTAAGTTAAAGTGTGAAATGACTCCATGTATTTTGAAAACAATGTCTCAGCAAACAGCTTTATGCAAGCCAGGTCTCTTTATATTATGGTTACGTGCAATACATTTCTTTTCTAATAATGCAAAAGGGTAGTTTTCAATTGGTGATATAGGCTAAGCAGAGAAAATAGATTTACGATTACGGAAATTTGCCTGCTACCAAATTTGCCTGCTTTATTTCTTCTCTGCTTTTTTCAAGAACCATTCACAGGACCTTGAAGAGAAGATCGGGGTCCCCCCCCCCCCCCGAAAAAAACCTGTTCAAATGTTTTGGTCTGCTCAGTGTGAACACTGTGCAAGTAAGTAGAAAAAGCAATTTACCATGGGCACAAACAAGCACTGTTCCTCTGCAGCCGAAGATGTAGGCCGTTTACAATTGGAGGCTGTTAAAATGAATTGATCCACATAACAAAGATTATCATGCACACATTCTACCCATGAAAAAAAAAAAAAAACCAACCTCAAAACTTAAATAAAGAATAAGCAAGAAAACTTAGCATGCAGTCATGTGAACTGACCCCGAGTAAAATGTTAGTCCCATTTTTTAAAATAGTTTGTGTTTCAAACTCAAACTTATCTTACCAAATATTTTTCTTTAATGATGTATGTGACTTTTGCAATATCATAAACTTAAAGGAACCAAAAATGTTTAATTTAGTTGTACCAAGGACCAAGCAAGCTACTCTTAACAATTCTAACATAAAAATAGAAACGTAATGAATAAAAGTCTATGTCAGCTTTTTTCTTAAAATAAAAAAAAATTAGTAACATTCTTGAAAGTGCTTCTACTTCTCTCTACAGTTTTGGAAAATGAACTAGTTATTTGGCATACAGGAACTAGTCAACACCAGCTGTAAAGGTCAGACTGAATAGGAAATTTTAGAAAAACTTCAAAAATATATGGTATATTGCTATTGCTAGGTATTAATCATAGCAATATTTATCTATTGTCTTCATCAATATGTAAGTTTGTATTTAAAAGACAGGGACCTAGGGGAATAAGCGAGACATACTTATTTGATGGAATTTGTTTAGCCCAATGAACAGGAAATTGAACTCTGGAAGGAAAGTTTGGAGAATCCTACTTCAGAGTAGCACTTAAACACAACTATTTCCTCAGGCTTTCCTGCCCATTGATAGGTGGTATAGTGGGCTGAAAACTAACTCCAGTGCAGTCCATCAACATAACTGGTTTCAAAACAGGAAAAGAGATGTAAAGGGCACAAGCTGCAACTTTGAAACCCATCCTTTAATAAGCATGCTGACAAATTCAGGAGCAGAACTGCTCTCCAATTAAACAGGTCAACATGGGAAGGCCAAGCTATCTTGACTGACAGGGATAAAAGCCAATAGAAACTAACCAGCTGGTCATGTGACTCTTTGGGGATTCTAGAAGGTTGTAGTAGAAAGACTTTGACTTGAGTTGATAGAGTTGTAGTGTTAGCTGCCTTTACCCCAAACTGTTGGCTGATGGGATTAATGGATTATTTCTATTCAACTGTAATCATTTGCTCTGAATAACTGGAGTTACAACTAAACTGCTAGGCAACTTAGTTTACAAATAACAAGAAGAGCATTTTTTGAAAGTTCCCCCATATAACACCATCCAGATTAAAAACTTGATCACTGAAGAAAGAAAACCTACTTTAACCTGCTTTTTAAAATTACTTACCAAAGGATATTTCACTCTACACAGAACATTCAAAAGTATAAAATTCATGCAAATCTGTAATTTCAAATAATATATTACATATTTTTTTATTTAAAAGTTTCTTTTCTTTTATTATGATCAATTGTAAAGTATTCTTGTTTCATCTATTATTTCATTCTGTGTACTGCACAGTGCATCCATCTCTGCCCATCTGCCTGTTTATAACCTCCAATGTAGCCCAACATGGCAACATGCACAAAAATATTTGAATCAAGTTTCCTTAAATCTGCTAACTTAAAGAATGGGTTACAAAATCCAGGAGCTCTTACTTGCATGTAAATGAAACTTTAAGGATCTTCACAACAGTTTTACATGCAAAGTTGTGGCCACTGCAGCATCGCCATAGGCTGCAATTGCATGATCGCGATCTTCCACAAACCTGTAGGTTTCATGTTGCAAGGAAAGATGGGAGGATGTAATTGCCTTAAACTGCAAGAAGGGTGCCAATTAAAAGATAATAAAATAAATAAATGTGTCCCCGCCTTCTTTCCCACATCCCTCTGGCACCTATGATAGTTATCTGCTTTGAAACTGAAGCTAAAAATTGAAATCTCTTAAAAGTAGTAGGTGGTGAGAGAAAAACAAGGGAGTGACACCGAGGACTGCTGATGAGGTAGGACTGGCTGAGGGGCGCCAGCAGTCAACAGATGAGCTCTCTGGGAGGGAGAAGGCTCTTTGGAACACACCAGGATGGGGTTGCAGTTTTGTTTTTGGTCCACAGTTTCTTTTGTTCCCCCAGTAAAGAGACAAGAAGTTCTGCAAGTCAACTGAGGAGGAGGAAAAAGGCTTCACCAGGAATCTGCTGAAGGTCATGAGGGGGGAGAAAACAGTGCCAGACCGTATTATATGTGTAAAGAAGGATGACCCAATTGGTCATAGTTATAGAGTAAAATTACTATTATTACCTCAGGGATTCTACTACCACTTTATTCTCATTGCATACATAGATCAGAGATATCCAGACATACAAACATCCTCTTAAATGGCATTTTATTGAGGGGTTAGAGCTGAATTCTATGGAAGTTCAGCACTATTTTGTCTCCTAAAGCAGAGAGTGACTAACCAGAAGATACCCACTTCTTTGAGAAGTCCTAACCAACGAGAAAAGATGTAGATGTTGCACACATGCATACATAGGCAAACATACTGATCATCCACCACTCCCAAACTGAAATCCTAATATTTATAGGCAAATGAAGACAGAAGGAAATGTTTTTTTTAAAATCCAGCCACATTGATGTACATTATTGTGTTCTTTGTTAAAGAGAAAGCATGACATCTAAACTAATATATAGAACTAAGTGACCTTTATATTTCACCTAATAATATTGTTAATAATATTGTTCTCATGTTCTTAATGTTTCCTTTCGCTAAAATGGGTTATACCTAGTCCACATCAGTAGATGATACATAGGAGAGCACATCTGAAAAATAACCAAGGAGAATCCACAGGGGAAAAAATTTGTAAGTTAGCTACTGACTATTATGCTCTCAGGGAAGTGAAAAGCAATTCTGATTTAAATCAAGGTACTGGTGCACTTTTAATAACAATATGGGGAGAGTTCAAACAACTCATTTCAGGTTTGTTATTGTGTATCATATGCTTAATCCCTGAAGAATTAGGTTCTTTAAGGAAGGATTGGGCTATATGTGGCCCTCCAGATGTTGGACTGACCCTCTCATAATGCCATATTTGATGTAAGTCAGAGTTCAAGCAACATCTGGAGAGCTACATATTTCCCATCTGCATTTATAACTAATTTAGATGCTTCTACAGATACCATTTTTAATTAAAAAGAAAGAAATAAGAGTTGATTACAGTGAGAAAGTATGAAGCTTCAACTCTGCTTGAAAAATTCATCCTCTATAACAGAAACACATCACTGTAAGGGATATAAGAAAATGGTTGTTTGAATATAACTATAACTGGGTAGCTCCAACTGAATCCAAAATGCTTACTAGTTCCTGGCACTGGAAAGGACAGCTAGAGGGTGCCAACTATGTCCTTCCTTTTCAAGTTACTGATTGAACTGTTAAAGAGTTTTCTTGGATGCACTATGTGAAGTTTAATCTATGGCCTTATTGTTTTTCAAATGTCAATTTTTTGAATCATTCTCTTCAATTTAAAATCACGCATGCTGTTTCCAAATACTTTCAATTGCAAAAACCAACTCTGTGAAGAATTTTTCTTAAAATCAAACGTGGCCAGTTTCCTTACCTAAATTTGTTACATTAGTTATGCATTCACAATTAGGAAAGCAATCCGTCCTTCCTACTTTGTTTTTGTACACTCTAAGTATGGGTTGTATTTTTTAGAAATTTGCTTTCCTGATATGTTTACTAGTTATGTTAAATACGGTTTGCCCATTACACATTATCGCAACAAAGGCCATGAAGCTTATATATTCATTGGGTTATTTTTATCATTACTGTTATTTTTGCTTCTGTTGTTATTTTTAGTCTTTCAGTAAGTGGCGTTATCTGGAAAGGTAAGACAAAACATATTCATTTATAAGCAGGATATGCAAAATCTAATTAAAACATAGACTAATTGAAAACAACCACTATCTTAATGTAATATGGGAAAGTAAAATAATGAATGAATTACAAGAATGCCTTGGAAAAGAGGAATGTCAACCTAGCAAGAAAGAGACAACAATGTGGGTATCAGGCATGCCTCCCTAGAAACAGTAATCCACAAGTGGTGTTGACAGCTAAAAAAAATACTTTCTCCCTTATAGCCACTTTATGAATTTTATATAGGTAGGGACATTTAGAGAAAACTCTCTGAGAATGATTGGCATATGGGAAACTGTGCACATAGCTCATCATGGTCTGATGATAAGCAATCTTTGGCTGGGTTCCTAGGAACACACTAAACTATAAAGCATGGCTTACAAATTGCAATAGATGAAGTCACACATTGCATTAGTCCCAAACCAAGTACATCAAATTATGGCTCAGCACAATGTGTAAACCAAACCATTAACTGATAGTATAACGGCTATTACTCCTTAATAATTTGGAAGGAAGCCTATCATTTTTCTGATCCTTTCATATACCACAAATATCATCTAAATTGCACATAGCTAGATATACAGGCTTCCTTTGCTTCATGCTTCACACCTTTACCAAAAACCACACATAAAGTAAGACACTGAATCACTGAGGAAGAAAAAGGGATGATTCATTGTATGTTGTCCAATTTAGTTAAATGCATTGACCAATGTACTCCTAAACTTTAAAGCATCTTTTATTTTCTTTGTCTTTGTGCAGTGAAAGCATTTCTCCATCTTTACAAAAGCTAGCTTTGTAACATGGCAGACAAACATGACATTATGAATGTGTATTCTTTTTTATATTATTCAGAGTACTTTTGGTCAGGTTAAAAGCTCACTCTAGGACTGAAAATCCTTTACCAGCTTTGGCAATGTGTCCAGATTTACTTCTCTTATTAGAGAAATAATAATAATAATAATAATAATAATGAATAAGGGGACTAGACAAGATGTTCATGGCTTACTATGAGCCATAGTAACAGCACTAGCTACTACAGGTACAGAAGTAAGTGGGAAACAACTAGGACAATCACAGAACTCAGTAATAAATGTGTGAATGAGGGCAGAAGACGGTTTGTTGGAACAACATTCAAATGGTTTGGCAGGAAGACATCATGGTGGGTTTCCAAATGGACTATGCTTGTACAAACTTCATTTTGTGTGTGGGTGTGTGGGTGTGTGGATGTGTGGGTGTGGGTGTGCATAAAGCAAGCTCTTGGATGAAAACAATCAATCACCTAATTGTGAATTCTCATAAAATGAGGGAAACCTGTGCCACTATCGGCATCCTGCTTGCTCATCATACACTGTTTATCCAAAGCCTCACATTATGATAGCCTCCTGTGCTCCTGTCCCAGCTCTGTGTGTATTAATGCCTCCCATAAAATAATACTTAAGCATAGCTTAGGTTATAAAAAGAAAGATGTTTAAAAAATAATTTTAAAAGCCCCTGCCAAATAGTGAGGTGTTTATTAAGAACTCGTGTAATATTTACCATCACTGCCACCACCACCCAGCTGGCTGTCAGACCCTTGTGAAGGAAAAGGTACTCTACCGTGAGGCTAAGACTATGATTCTCTGGACTGGTGTTATATAAAATGTCAGCTGGAAGTAGCACTAAAAAAATGGCTCCTTCTGTATTTTTACAGTTGAGCTATAAATTCCTTATAAACAGAGATCATAATGAGAACGCTGACACAACCTTTGTTATGGCTTCAGGAGCAGTTGCTACAGTATGTTACCTGTTTCTTGGAGAGGAAAAAAGATATTCATATAGCCCCTGTGAATTATTACTGCACACACAGTACCATTTCATTTCCTTTTGTTTAAATAAAGGACAGTTTGAAGAAGCTTTTCGCTAGTCACCCAGTAAACCAAAGAAAATTACCTCAGATAAGAAGACAAAGCCCATCCATTCTTCTGTAATGGAAAACTGCTAAGGAAAAGACCGGTTATTTTTTTCAGGTTGAACTAAATAATGTATGCATACTTTTTTATTATTATTATTTTGGCATGATGAAGCAATTTCCTGCAACTTAAATAATTCAAACATCCAGGTGGAAATGCTTTCAGCAGTTTCCTTTTTGGAGACAAAAGGAGAAGAGTTCAAAACTCTCAGACACCAAGAAGTAGAAGAAGAAATGGGGGAAGTGATAACACAGCAAGCCACGGTTACTTTCCTGAGTAGATCTGAGGAGGGAGAGAGTCCCTTAAATAAAACTGACCACACAGACAGTTAATAGAAAGCTGTGGCATTAAAAAAAAAGAAAGTGTTGGGGGGAAAAAATGGCCTGATGTTATAACAAACATGTTTTCCTAAAAAGACTGTACAAATAGCACTCAACTTTTTTGCCAGAGTCACTGCTGGTTTGTATATGCTTAAAGGTTAGGCAGATGTTAAGGGTCACTGAAGAAGCTGTGTGAAAATGTGCCCTGCCAGTGGTCACCTTCTAAGCTTACAGAAATATGGATGTCATCTCAGGAATAACCTGGGGCTGAAAAACCAAGGAGAAGAGAAAGAAGGAATCCAGGTTGAAGGGCTGTTTGTTCTTGCTTGTCTTTTACCATACAGCCAAGGCAAAACTGCTCAACTGCTAGAGAGATTATGCAGGGTTTAAAAGACAGGTAAAAATGGCCATCTGAATCAGACTGACCTGATGTCAGATTTCAATACCATAGGGGAAAGGGGCTACTTGCTTGCAGATTGGTAATGACATGTTGTAAAAAAGCATGGGGCTGCAACTGAAGTCCTTACAGTGGCCTTAGAGCAAAGCTTAAAACCAGAATTGTGTGCTTGTGTCTGTATCTGTGTGTATATGAGAGAGAAAGAAAATAAAACACTGGCAAATTCTATGAGAATTTCAGACTCTTTAAAAAAGAAGTGACCAATAAGGAAAAAACAGAAGGATGATAAGTAGTTGTAAACCTGAATATCCTTATATATGTAGCCTCTCATGAATATTCCTCTCAGTTACATACTGTAGTATGTTCTTCAATAGCCAATTTACTAAATATGCATATTTAACTAAGGAGAGTTTTGAGAAGAGAGGGTTCCTGCTAGGCTTATTCACTAGACAATACGTGGATATGAAAGAATTTAGTCGAGTACGTGAGAGAAATTTGGGCTTGTGGAGAAGATCATAATAACCTTCTTTCATGCATTTTCCTTTGTTTGTCACCATTTCTTCACAGGGAGGCAAAAAGGAATTCCCACTGTCACTCTGGCAATATCACTGAGAAGCAGGCCATGGAAATGATCTACCTCAGTTCTGCTGTCTTCCCACTTGCGTTCAAGCACCTAATGTTCTTGAAGCTGTAAATCAGATCTAGGCATTTTACAGCTTCCAGGCCATATCCAGCCCTTTAGTTGTCCCTGTCCAGTCCATGTGAGATCAATAGGAAAATTTTAAAAAATTAAATGTAAATAATATGTGATATATATTCTTAGCAGTAGTCACTAATCAAAACCAGCTTAGTACTTTTTATAAATAAAAGTATTATTATTATTATTATTATTATTATTATTATTATTATTATTATTAGTTCAGCCTATTGGTTTGGCTCTCCACAATAGTCCCAGTTTCTCATGTGGCCCCCTTGAGAAAATTAATTGGCCACTCTACTCGTAAGTTGAAGTCAGTCTATTCCCTGCGAATTCCATTTCCAACTCAACTGAAGGGCACCAAATGGGGAATGCTGATAGAGGTGTAACCCTATTTATCAAGTCAAGTTTTGGAAAACCTTGTGGGATGTTGTGTGGCTTGTTGGAAGTCAACTGCAGTACCTTGGAGTGAGGCTGGTGGTCTCATATTATTCAATGACGATATTTTCTGTTATGTGAGGATTTTTCATGAATGAGGTGCACCAAATCCCATGCATTTTGCTCCTCAGAGTTCCTATACATACAAAGATTTCACCTCTGCTGATGTCTGCTTGCTAACAGAACTTATGTGGATATCTTTGATTTCCATTATATTAATGCAGTATGGCCAGCTGACCTCCCAATTTTCAATGGTTGGCTAACTAAAGTGCCTCCATCTTGACTGTGTTCTGATTAGAAAAATAGTTGTCTCTCATCAGCATCAACTCCCTATTATCAAAGCTTGATAATTCCCAGGTATAAAAGCTGGTGTATATTTTCTCTTTATAAAATTAGTCCTTTAAATTTTGCAGACAAGGAAAGCAGTTTTAAAACCAAACTAGATTTCTCCTCTTCCTTCTTCTGTTACAAAGTGCAAAGTGAAAGTCATAGATTTCAGTCTGGTGTGAGATCCACAAAGTCCATCTCAAATTGCAAGAGAAGCAAAAAAAAAAAAAAGTAAATGTACTAATGAAAGCTGGACTCTATCCAGAATTATATATGTGTACAGGGTCCTATTTATTTGAAAGTATGTCAAGTGTTTTTATGTAACATTTGTAGTATCAAACTTCTACGTTTTCAAGAAGTACTAAAAAATGGAAATATCAGCTATATTTTCAGGTGCTAAATATAGTGTATATATTGGTTCCAGAAGAAATCTCTAAGTCTAAACTTTCACCTCTAAAGGAGGAATGCCAATTCCAGCTTATTGAAAAGGTTAAGATTAGGCAGATGTTCTCCTCTGTCAGTGGAGGTGGACTTTCTATTATCATGAAGAATTCCCATCCCCAACATGAAATATTCTGAGTGAACCAACTAATGGAAGCCAGAAGATGAGCTATTTCCCTGATCACTGAAACCGGTAAGAGGATGGTGTGTTTTCATTTTGTAAGTATTTTTGGAAAACAACACACACTTTCAGGAAAACATCTGGAACAGATCTAGTGTTTTGTGTCCTCTTGGCCCCATTTTGGATTGCATTGACAAATCTCTAATGTACAGGGGTAATGATTTTTGTGTCATTGCCCCATCTAGGATGGCCTTTTGCCACAGAAGTCACTGCAAGTTTAGCTCCTGGGTACTGAAAGATTATCTATCCCTGGCTTGGACTAGTCCTTTTCAAAATCAATCATTCTAATTAAGAGAATTGTAGATTAGAGTTCCTTTATTATCATACTAAAGAAGAATTAGACATTGGGTGTGCTGGGTGATATTTGATAGGAAACTCAGAAAAAGAGTTAGAATTTTTATGGAAAAAAAAAACAAAGGTATTTTCTTGTTTGCTTCATGTTGATCATAGTAGTCTTAGACAACCTATTAATGTTTTACATCAACCAGGCTGCTCTTCTCTTTCTTTTATAAATAAAACTATTTCTTTTGGAAGATCCACTTGAGCTGTTGAAACTTTCCAACAATTAAGAACAAGTAATCAAACTGGTGGAATAGGAAAAATTAGCTATTATCTGAAACCTCTTTTGTCTGAAGGTATCTTATTTAACTCTAATGCCAAGCCACTTTCTTCTGTTGTTTTGCAGAGACATGTTTCTATTTCTGACCTCACCAGTTCTGATCTTATTCCTATAATTTTAAAATCATACCAAGGAACAGATATTTCCTGTTTTTTTGAAGAGCAAAAAGAGAAGAGAAAGGGAATGTCAGTGGAATATGATTACATTTTGTAAGTTTTGATAATGTTGCAGTTTTATTATTCTTTGTATTGTTAACCATTTTGAAGACAGATACAAAACAAAATAAATGGGAAATATTTGAAATGATATTCATGTGGTTCACTCAAAGCACAACGAAAATCTATACTTGCTTTTGATGTACATCATGTCATCTGGCTTCTTTTAGGACAGTGAGCAAGAATTTCCTTCCTTCCTTCGTTCCTTCCTTCCGTCCGTCCTTCCTTCCTTCCTTCCGTCTTGTGAATAATTAACTTCCTTCAAGTGTACTTGAGAACTCTGTGGCCCTTCTTTACATCTATGGCCTAGCAAAACTGTGCAACCACCAGACCAGAAGATGCTCATCATCAGCAGGAAAAATATTGTAACATGAACATAATTGTCTGTTTTCAGTTACCAGCTTTATTCCCTGATTTAAAAATATATGCAACCCCTTTGAAGAGAAGAATTTTGGGGGTGGGGGGGGGGAGAAAAGCTTTTTTGAGGGGAATGTAGGACCTAGATCTTCTACCACAAGAAATTTGTCAGTTTTGTAAACCTTCTCTGTCAAGGTTGGGCCATAGAAAGCTCTCCGAGATGTTCTAATCTTATATTTATTTTAGCAAAAGTTAGCTTTACCTGATTCTAGCCTGTATAAACCTGGAAGACCTAGAAAGCAGCAGAGAGGATGAAGGAAATCAACCTCTTTAATCTCATGCAGTGGGATCTAATGAGGAACTTCACTTTTTGAAGCTGTAGTTCAGGAAGGAAAGCTTCATTGAGTTCAATTGTTCACAATGTACAACAGCAACTTTTATCAACTTTATGTAACAGGGTAAGATATCACTCTTCCCATCTTACTCAAGCACAGTGATCATCTCCTAGCAGCAACAGCAGCAACTATTGTTTGTAAGTTTTGAAATGAAAAGATTAGCTGCAAAAAAAATATTTAACCACATCTAGTTTAGCCTTCACACACATGGATTATCAGCTAAGAACTGACTGCCATTAAGGTGATTTTACTCTAAACTCCACAGCTGCAGACATGATATAATTTCTCCCCCCACCCTCCCAAAAACTCCCAGTCTGAAGTATATTAATAGGGAGCTTTCATTAGAACAAAAAAATAGCTCCATAATCCTACTAGCTATATTTCTAACAGTATTATTTTAAGTCAATTAATTCATATTTTAAAATAATGAAATTACTAGCATAAGACACTAAACTTGTTTAATATATTAAATCAGGCAGATTGCTTCTCTTCTTCTAATTATGAATGTAGCAGTTACAAAAGAAAATGTCATTATGATGGAGTAAAAGACAATCTGTC
>JAEANM010020860.1:0-12001 GCA_017656035.1 Myanophis thanlyinensis
AAACCCGCCCGGACGCCCCGGACAGGACGTAAAAAGAGGACATGTCCGTGCAAAAGAGGACGGTTGGTCACCCTATGATAAATGCTTTTCCCTCTTTGCTGAGCAGGAAATCTCCAAAATTCTGGCTTTCTAGTTGCAGAAGAGACTCTGTCTTTCTTTTTCTGTCTTGTTATATAGCTGAACAATGTATAAAGTACATCACTTCTTTAACATGCGCTCCTCTCTCAGGACTATACATTCATCTCATTGAATCCAATGTCCTGGTCTCTGAATTCTTGTCCTTTTTTTTCAATGAACTGAATAGTGTGCTAAATTCTCACAGATTATTACTGCTTTTTATTGGATTACTTGGTTTGTTAGCTTAATAGATGCCATGGAAGAGTAGGAAAGCACAAAATCAGCAGGATGGCAGATGGCAGAGCATTGCCATGCAAGTTTTTAAATATGTTTGTAAGGTCAGCACATGCACAAAAGGGGTAGGAATTTCATTGGCATTTTGTCAGTTTTTAACCCCTGCAGCTTAATTTTAAATATTTGTGCTATGCTCCCCAAAACTCTTCAGTTGATTATTGATAGTATTTTTACTGTTAGTCTCATATTTTAGCTAATGAATTGTTTGATTATAGCTCAGTTTTTGGACTTCCAAAATATATAAACCTCTTTCATAACCTATAACATAAAAGTCTCAACAGAATTGATGTTACGATAGGCCTTAGGCCTATATTAATAATTAATAATATAGGCCTACCTATATTATTGATATAGGTACTAATTCTTTTGTATTTGTTGAAAACAAATCTTTTAAAAATATGCGAAGTATAGAAGTTCATTCAGTACTTGGCAGATTGCCATGGATATGCATATTTCTCTTGCAACAAAAAGGTCTTTGTAAAATATTTCATCTTTGGAAAACAGCTTCTTGCTTACTTCAGATTTCCCCATTACCTGCACTGAGTGAAATAATTATATGAAAGATTAAAAATAGATGTTTCATAATGAGCAAACAGACTATTATAGGAAAATGAGAATCTCAGCACATATAAATCTTCATTCTTTGAGTTATAATGCTCAGATGTGAAAGTTAATTCTATAGAAAAGGATTTTTTTTTTCCAATATTCAATCAGAATTATTCTATTTACCATTATTGCAAGAGAATAGTAAATATGTAGAATATCAGATAAATACCAGAGGTGAAATTCAGCTGGTTCTAGCCGGTTCGGCAGAACCGGTAGTAGACGTTTGAAATTGGCCCTGCCCACCCTCCCGAGTCCCTATTCTTCTTTATACATGCTCCATTTTTTTTACTTACCTAAATCAGCTGTTGCAGAGCCTTCCTGGTGATCCCCGCTGCCTCTAGCTTGGATGGTTCAGTTAATTATGAAATGATTATTTAATGATTTTATTGTCACATTCTGAACTATGCATGTATAACTGAAAAATTCAGTGTTTCTCATTTAAGATTGATTTCTTGGGTCATATTGTTTCCCTTATTGAGAATATGTGTATACCCTACCATTCGTGTAATCTACATAAACAGTATGTGTGTGTGTGTGTGTGTACATAAATGCACACACATTTAATTTAAAAGTGCCCTGTCATGTTGCTGAAAAAATTTGAGCATCAGAATAGAAGCAGAATGCTCATTCCAGCTCTTGACTTGAAACCTGATTATAAACTCTGCTCTTCTTCTCAGTAACCACACAGAAAATCTTAAACCCAACACTATCATTGTTTTTGCACTCCATCTGTTCAATAGAGAGTCAGATGTATTTATACTTATTTATTTTGGATATTCTTATCAATTTTTACAGTGAGAACAGCTTCCAGAGCAGCATATATAAAATCAGTTACAAATGATTCAAACTCTGCTGTGGACACAAAAGAAAAAGCTGGCAAGATTTAAAAAGGAAAACAGCAATTAAATTCAGTAATTCTTGAAATTATACATTGATGATCAAGATAGGACATTGGGTAAACAGGGTGCTGAGCAGAGCTTGATAACTGGGTTCTGCTCCCTGACTGGAAGATACCTTGAGTTAATAAAAAATGTATGTTCATACATTTCCAGATACAGTAAGATGGAAATAATATGCAGGTCTTATAAGCATTAAGTTACATCCCCTAACATGCATGCTACATGTCAGTACAAAAATAATCTTAGATAATACCTTATAGATGTATGGCATGGCATGGTATGAATGTATTATATATTAGATGAATTCTGTTCAAATTTTAAAGAAATGAATTCTAATAAATTCCGTTCTCCAGTGCCCTAGAGAGAATCCAAGGGTACAAAAATAATCTTAAAGAATAGCTTATAGATGTATGGCATGGTATGGTATGGTTTATATTATATATTAGATGAATTCTGTTCAAATTTTAAAGAAATGAATTCTAATAAATTTCATAACATCAACGTCTCCCAAACTACAATGGTACCTTGGTGTAGGAGATGACCAGGTTGAGTCTTGGGTCAAACCCATCATAAGTCACAAGTCCCTGCATGCCCACAAGAGATCCAGTCCATCGTGTATTCCTTTCTTAACTCCCACACATTCCCTTAATGGACATTTGGCCAGATTCTTATAGAGAGCTAAACTTGCAATATATCTTTATACTCATTTGAGCTGCCTGAACTTCATGATTTCCCCCATGCTTGACACTTGGTACTCATTGTTAATTGGTTCCAGAAGGTGCAATGATTACCAAGAACGATGAGTACCAAACAAATTTTTCCCATAAGGAATAATGTAGTGAGTCACAAGGCAGCCGACACTGACAAGTTCTAGTTTGTGCTTTGAGTACCAAATAAACACTGACAAAACCTTTGGGTCAAAACACATTGAATACCAAATTTGATGAGTTTCAAAGCAATTGAGTATCAAGGTACCACTGCACATTGCTCATCTATCCAGAGTAACTAAATTATGTCAAAGATGCATAGAAATGTGATTGATCTGCATTATATATTTATCTTTTGCATAATCAAGAGTCTTAATAATCATAATATCATAATTTACTTCACATTCTTAATGCTGTCAAATAAATCCTTATTCCAATTTTACAGATGCTTAATATTCAGTTATGATCCTATGCTTGACTTAATCTAAGTTCATTTGTGATGTCAATAAAAATACAACACAGTAATCTATCATTGATTAAATTCTTGAGGGTTTTTTAAAATGTGATTTATAAGTTTCAAATGTTTTTTAAATGTGGAGAACAATTGTTAACAAAAATAGGTATAATTTGGTCCTACTTCTCATGTATTTAGTATCTATGAAATATACTGTCATATATTTATATAGAAGATAGATGGATAAATAGATAGAGTTATGTATAATGTTTTAATAGAATACAATGTGGCAGGGAAACTTTTTTAAAAAATACAAGAATTAATATGTAATTTGAATTGTTCAAATAAAAATAGGCTTGCCTTGAATATGTTTTAAGTTGAAGACCCACCTCCTGTAATTGGCATATAATTGGCCCTTTGAATCTACTTAAGGACTACCAAATGAAAATAAGGTTTCCTTTAAGCCTTGGTTGCTATTGGCAACTGGATCTGATTCCAAAAGATAAATACTGTACCTACTTAAAGCATAATGCTTACTTTGTGAGCTAAATAAAGATCTAAATTACAGAGAAGGAAATTACTTAAATGTGAAATCGCAAGGGAGCAAACCCCAATATTATTAAGGGCATACAATTCAGAAAAGATTTTTGGTACAATTATTGCTGTTCTTAACAGCCCCTCTTTTTAGTGGGTTGGCTTAGATGACCTTAACTTACCTTTGGTGCTCAGTTTAGTTGATCCTACAATTTCAGGAAAAATCTTTGAATATGTTTCCAGAGTGCCTAATTTACTGCTTCTAAAATCTTTCTAAGGTTTTATAGAACAATTCCATATTGTTAGGAAACTTAATAATTCCATCAGCTGGTATTAGTATCAGTCACAAATCTTTGCTGGGAATTTTAACTAGAAAAACTCCAATTGCTAGTGGATTGGCTTACTATATTTGCTAAATAATATAAAATATTGACTAAAATAATATATGTTTTTAATTAGCTTATCTATAGTCCAGTGGTGGAATTCAACTGGTTTTACTACCAGTTCAGTGCATGTGCACTTTGCTGCCGCACAACTTCTAAAACTCATGTTTTTCTGTTCTGGAAGCAGCCCAGGTGATTGGGAAGGCTGCGGAGGCCTGGAAAACAGCTGTTTCTGGGTGATTTAGGTAAGTAAAAAAGAAAAAAACCCAAGGAGATATAGGATAGGAAAGAGTAGGAGCAGGTAGGCGGGGCCAAACTTGAATGCCGCTACTGGTTCAGTAGAACTAGTGCGTCCAGGCTGAATTTCATCACTGCTATAGTCATAGACTAAGAATGGAAACCAAATGTAAAGCACCCAGCCTAAAAATCCTGTTTGTAGAAGAAATTAAGCTTACTTACATCATATTGAGTGGTTTCTAATATTTATAGCTGTAGCATAGACTTTCTGAAGACTTCGTAGCATTGGACATTTCAATAAGTCAGTATAGAGGAGAATAGAGATACTCTTGACAAAAGAATGCAGGAGAACATAAGAGAAGTGAAATGACCATTTTGTTCTGGAGAAAGAAGGTACATGAGAAAGAGATGATAACTACATTTTGATTCTCGTTGATATTAAAATGAGAAACAGGAAACTGGCAATCTTTCAAGAATCTGCTATTATGTACTACAACAATCAAGTACAGTTGTATTTTTGGAATCTCTTTCCTGACCTGACCTACTTCAAAGGACTGACATCAATCCTGTCCAAGTAAGAGAATCTACAAAAGAGAGACAATAGGAAAGTATTGGTAAAATAGACCACAATTATTCCGTCTTTCTGAAAATTGAGTCTGCTTTGTTTCTATCTTCTTCATCAAAGAATAATTAGATGTAATGACAGTATGATATGCACGTGTATAAATGTATTTAGGGATTGGACTTATTTTAGAGGCAGTTGCAAAAGGAATATTTTTGAAACACTCAGCTAAAGAGGATGCTGTTTGAGCCGGCTGGTTTAGCAAGATACTTTACTACAAATGCTCTCTTCTCTACTGTACACCGCTCTCTACCCTTCCATTAATTCTAATATACAAGGTTTTATTTCTGTAAATAGAGTTACAATTTGTCCATTACACTAGTACTTGGTACATTCTGGTTTTATATAAAATAGTAGGATCAAACTATTAGTCCATTTTTATGTTGCTTTGAAGTACAGGAATAAATGAGTGTTTGTGTAAGAAAGTGAATTTGGAAATGATACAAGCTAGATAACAGTCATTACTGTTTATAGGTTAACAGCCATTAGAGGGATACATCTGTTATTCATCCGTAAGCAGTGGAATAATAGTGACAGCCAGATGAGAGGTAGGTAGTTGGCATTTGCTTCTGTGCAGAGTCCCATTTGTAGAGCAGCATTAAAAGAAATATAAAGGTGAAATATAAAGATTATGAGAGACATGGAAAAAGTTTTGTGTTATTTGTCTTATAGATAAAAGGGCTAGGAGAATGGGACTGAAAAGAATTTATAAAACTCATAATATGTAGCACCAGCCTAGTGGGTACCTTAAGAAGGCACTTTTTTGTTTTCTTTCAAAATTGTCTCTGTGGACTGAATAGACTTTAGATAAGGAATGAACGACCTGTAGCTCCTTATGTTAGCCTAAATACAATTGCTATCTTCAATACTCAATACCTTGCTGGCCAGGGTTGACAAGAATTGAAATTCAGTAATATCTGAGAAGTTTCAGGTTTTCCACATATTCTTAGATGGCTTAGGGCAGTGTGGCGAACCTCTCTATGGGTATGCAACCCAGCTCAGCTCCACCACATTTCTCGCCATCATTTTCAGGGAAACAGAAGTTTCCCTGCCAATGACAAAACAGAAGTTTGTGAAAGAAAGCAGAGCTGCCGGTGTTGTGATGCCCTGCCTCCTATCAGCTAGCTGGTCTTCGGCTCTCTGCCATGCACGTGACTGACTTGCAGTTTGGGCACTCGGTCTTTAAAAGGTTCGCCATCACTGGCTTATGGATATATATTTCTGAATGATCATGTGTTAAAATTTAAAATCTTACATTTTTCAGATAGATCCTGATTTCTGTCAGAGTTGCATGTTTTAATTCTATGCTTTTAAAAAATATGGCAGCTCTTTGTGAACATGTGTCCTGTTGACGAAATTAATTAATTAATTAGTTCTAAAAGAGGTGGTTCAAAAGGGCTAATGGAACTAATTTAGTTCATGATTGTTTTGAAATATATCTTTTTCCATTTTTTTATAGGTCCTCTTCAGTCCTACTTTGAACATCTAACATGGTCTGAAGTAAATGATCTCTAAACATCATGGTCTGTGCTGGTAATATCACATCAACTCTGGAAATCCACTGAAACCTGGAGCCAGAGGACAAAGGTCCAGGTGAGTACTGTTTTTAGTATATTGTGGTGTTTCACAAAGTGCTTACTATGGCTTTAAGTGTAAGAAAAATATAATTTTGCAAAACGGCACAATATACTAAAACATTCCAAAAGTAACAAACTCAAAATGTGCTTCCAATCCCACATTTTGTTAATTCTCCTGACTCTGCATAGGGTGAGTGCATGCTCCAGTGGACTTCCATAGTTGTTGTGACATCATCAGAATGGCGTAAGTAACGTTTTTGAGAAAATATTTCTATGGTTCATACACTTAACTGTGACTTAGAATGCCTTTCCTAAAAGCAAGATCTTATAAACCCAAGAAAAGAATTAATGGAATTCATTTGGGTTTACATGTATCAGACACACTGGTCCAGTTTAAATAAACACATCACAGTTTAATAAGCAGTGTAGGTTCAACACCTTCCCAATTTGTGAACAATCAAAGCTGGAAGCTGTCAAATTTAATGGAAAACTATTGTTCCAGATTTGAAAAAAGACAGATTATGACATTTGTATTTTAAAATAATCTCATTAATTTCCAGAGGCAGAGTGGTGATGGGAGGTAGTAAGCAACAAAGCATTCATGATGTTGCAATTATGTAAAACTCATTTTGCATCCATTGCAGGATTCAGATATAAAACATGGGGAATGTGTTGTAAAGTTACCATGTATATGTTGTGTTTTTATTATCTTGGCTAGAACTGGAACCTGTGGCTGATATAATGCCTTTGTTTGATTGCAGGTAATCATTGTTTAGCCATCTAGTGAAGAGGGGGATATTATACTTAATAATAGGTTTCCAGATTTGCTTTCTCAGTAAAGAAAACTGTGTATGAATAAAAATGTTACTAAACCCAGAAATTATCACCCAATTATGGCCACTGTAAATTATCTTATAAAGCTTCATTTTTGTGCATAAACTATGGAAGAATTGTTCTTCGTGACAGACAATCATGAAGTTTACCATAAATAAAATACACATCAAACCAGACAGTAGACATAAACAGTATGCTCCCTTTATTCAAGTTTAAAAGACAAAAAGCCTCAATTCATTCTAAACCTAAATTCAGAAAAATAGAGTACAATAATTAACCATGTAAATATTTTCAGTACTTATGATAGAGAATCTGTTAATTTTCTCTCTTTCCTTACTTAATTTTTTCTTCATATAAATATCTTTTTCTATTAGTGGAATTACTTTGAAATGTTAAAATATAAGTAGTTCTTAACGTATGGCTGGTTGCTTTGTCAAAATTATGATAGACACCAAAAAAGGTACTTTGAAATTCCAACAGCCATCTCCCCCCCCTCCCCCCGCCATGTGACTGCATTTTGGGCACTTGGCAACCGACCCACATTTGATTAACTGTGGGTCAATTATGATTGTAAATCAAGGACTATCTGTATTATGATAATTGGATAATATTCCTAATTCTAAAATATATAATTTCCTAAATATGCAAGAAAAAAAAGCTATAAAAATTAAGCATGTAAGTACTTCTATGAAAGTACAAATACATTTGAAAAATGTTTTTGAGGTTACTTGTATTCTGCAACTCATTTCAGGTTAGCATGTCACGATAGAAAGGATAACATTCTACTTAAGTATCTTGTACCACTGGAAAACACAACATTTTTCAAATTCAAATTTATTGGTCACATACACAGTCATACATGGTATGATATGCAGTGAAATGCTCGTGCGATTGCCCGTCTGCAGAGTTATTACATTTTAAAAACCACTTCCTCTAACATTTTTATCTTGACGGTTACAATTTTTGCTATTTGGGAATTACAAAGAAATAAGGAATATATTGTGTGTGATTTAAAAAATACCATTCCTAAACCAAGATGGTTTAATGTTGCCAATCTCTTTACTTTATTCCCATAGCTCAATTCTTTATTCAGAATAATTCAGAAGGCTACTTTAAATATGCACGTTTTTAAAGTAACTGTTTCAGTATAATGTTTATGCAGCACTAAATGTTTAAATGCAGAATACCAGTTGATGACATTTCAAAACCAAGTTGCTGGGGGGGGGGGGGAGACAACACTTATTGCAAGCCTAATATTGATTGTCTAATTATCTAGAGAAATTAAAGGATTTGTCAGAATTTAACAGAGCCATTTTTCTCTTTCTGATTCTCTGCCGCATACAGCAGAACTGAATTGGATTTTCTTCCACCAAGTTACCAATCTATAATTGGGATCCAAGGGACTCCTGCTAAATATTGTCTGAAATAAAGATAAGAATAATTATCAGAGTGACTCTTATTTAAAATTAATAACAAATGGAGATTGTACTGATACACTGAAAATGTGAAATAAATGCAACCTTTGTAATAATCTATAATTTTCCTTATAAAAATAATATTATCTTTCACTGAGCCCAGGGACTATCCTTTCTGCATAATTCCATGTGTTTGTTTTAATTATATTTTAGTATGTATGCAATACCTTCCTCTTATGTCTAACTCAGTAGTCTCAAGAGAAACAGACACTTCAATCAAAAGACCTGGCATTAATATCTAACTTCATCTTTCATAAAACCTCTTTTGATACCAAATTTGTTGCTGTTTTTCCAGCCAGCACCTGATATATTTTGGTTTCCAATCTTGCCTCATTGGTGAATCCAAAGTACTCAGTTTCTGAGTCTTTTTGAGAGCTTCAGGAGTCTGATGGTTTCTAATCTAAAAACAACAAAGATAAAAGCATACAGAGCTATTCCATCTTTTCTTCTTTAACTGCATTTATATGAAAGGAAAGAGATGAAAGACAGATGGGACTGCATCTAAAGATTGCAGATCTCACACTCTGCTGTCCATTAATATCTGTGAATGAGACAGGTATGTAATTGTAGAATCATGAGATTCGAGAGAACTCCTGTTACTTTTCTGAGTGATACTCTGGAGTTGAAATCTGTTTTGCTGGCATAGTTCAGTTTTCCAAAATTATAGTGGTGTGAGCAGCTTTGAATTGCTCTAGAACTTATTATTGATTTCTTTTATCCAATGTACCCAAGGAGTGAATATCTTTTCTTAATAAACAATGTAGACGTAAGTTTCTGTGCTGCAGTTTTGCATATAAATATTAAATCTTGTATCAAACTAAAGCTAATTTGGAACAGTTATGATTTCCTAGACTAAGATTTATTGCTACTCCCCAATGGATCCTTTTAATTTAAAAAAATATTTTGGGGTTTTGTTTTAGCACACACAGAAATGTGAAGAAATTACGTACGCTGTCGCTGAATGCAAAACCATAAGGATACATTAAATAAGGCATGCTTGTTACTCATACACAGTCCTCCAGTGATTGCTGTTCACACAAATTTATACTGGAATCATGGAATAATGACCCAACTTTTAAAATACAAGTTTATATCTACTTAGTGTAAAGCACATGTAAGATCAGTAATTTCCAGCTAAATTTATTTGCAGACATAGATTTCTTTACCTACATCATACTGTTCACCAGGGCTATTTTGCCAATTTTACATTTGTTTGAATCACTTGAAAAGGATTATGAATATGCTTGAAAATAGAATACTGAAATTGAAGAGATTTCTTGTAAGATTGGCTCACAGATGCTTGAGAACACCTATACAAATATGCAAAGATACTTTGAGCAGATGTATAATTTATAAACTATTTGAAAAAAATACATAGGGTACAATATTCCAAATGTTCCTATGCCATTTATTGTTGTGTGTGTTCTAACAACATATTTTTTCAATTTAACAGTTATTAGATTGTAGTTTTCAGAAATTATGCCATGTCAAATGAAATAAACTGCTTTTTCACTCCAATTTTTCCATCCTTTCTCTCCTGTAGTTTGTCTTTTTCTCAAGGATTTTTCATCATTATATAGCAAATGTGAGGAAGGTAAAAGAAGAATGAAAATTGCAACCTCCAATTCTGCTAATAGAAGAGATAGATTGAAGCTTGAAAGAGTAGGAATGTACTATGTGCTTTTTATAGTGTAACTTGACCAAGTATTGGACTATTACATTCAGTGTGATACATTCTATGCATGTACAGTAATATGAAGAACAAGTCAGTCCTCCCCAATTTTTCTCTTTCCATTCAATTCACCGTGACCCCTGATAATTTGCTTCGTAGCATTAATAGATTTTCTGAAATGGGAAAAATAATGCTGTAGCTACAGACAGAGAAAGAGTGAGAAGATCATCTTCCTTCCTCCATACTTAGTAGTAAGTGAAATCATGATTTGTTGTTCCATAGAATAGCTCCATTTCAAAAATCTGGAATTGGACACCATAATTACCTTAAGCAGACACTTAAACACTCACTATATACAGATTGTACACTTCTGTTACAAGGCCAAGGATGTGTAATCAGTCGTGAGAATTATAGCTAAAAAAATATATTAGGATAATATAGTAAATAAATGTAAAACTTGTAAACAGCTCCTTAGCATTTAAGGCTCTTTAACTGGAAAAAGGGAACTAATACATACAAAGTGTAAATAAGAATGAATAAACTTCTGTTTAAGATCCCACAATCCTTTAACAAGGATGAATGACAGAGGATTCTGAGTGGATGAAAAGAAATATGCTTAATGCAGTGCATCATTAATTAGAAATAGAGATGGAACATTGTGCTGGGCTACTGAAATGCTATAAAAGTGATGTAAAATTTGTGGAGGAGAAAATTTACAGTGATTACGAAGTCATGATGACTGGTTCAGAAGCAAGATAATGTATTGATGTATTTTTTAAAAAAGTTATGTTCATATCTTGCTTACAAACTTTTCTCAGCCAACATGGTAAATAGATATTTGATCTAATATAATACAACACTAATTGTATTCTTGATTCTATTTTTTATTCAGGTATTAGAGGTTGGTTCCATATTACACTGTTTGCTTGTATAAATAAGTAGAAGTTCTACTAGCATATAACTTTCAATGTCCTTTTTATAGAATTTATAAAATAAAAGGAATAATACCAGGGTTAGTCAGAGAAACAATGAAAGATATTTGATATCTGGCAACAAAGTTTAAAAGTCCATGATAACTAAAAAGCCAAAAAGAAACTTGGATAATGTTGCAAAATGATACTCTAGCCACTGTGCAAGACTTGCCCAAGTAGAATAACCAAATAACAGAGTTAGAAGGAACCTTGGAGGTCTTCTAGTCCAACCCTCTGCTCAAGCAGAAGACTTCTACCATTTCCATTCTCTTCTTTGAAACCTCCAGGGATGGAGCAGCCACAACTTCTGAAGGCAAGCTGTTCCACTAATTAATTGTTCTCACTGTCAGAAAATTTCTTGTTATTTCTAGGTTGGTGCTGTCCTTGATTAGTTTCCATGCATTGTTCCTTGTCTTGCCTTCAGGTGGTTTGGAAAATAAGTTGACCCCCCCCCCTCTTTTTTGTGGCAGCCCCTTAATTATTGGAACACTGCTATCATGTCACCCCTTTGTATGAGACTAGACCAGGGGTGGGCAATTATGGCTCCTTCATGACTCGTGGACTTCAACTCCCAGAATTCCTGAGTCAGCATGCTGGCTCAGGAATTCTGGGAGTTGAA
>JAEANM010020861.1:0-12000 GCA_017656035.1 Myanophis thanlyinensis
GAACTGTTTGATGACTGACTGACTTGACTGTGTATGAATTCGGACTGATTGATGGACTTTGCATACCTCTATTTCCACAGAAGTAAAAACCTGTTTTTCTACTCAGTGTCTCTGTATTCTGGTTTGTGTATTCTACCACACCACTCTCACAACACTTCGCTGCACACTCGTTCTCCTAACGGGGAACCATCCTTAACAGTAAGTTTACTAAGTGAATTACAGCAATGCAAAGCCGGAACTGAAAATCGCGCGCCCAAATCTCCCAAGTCTAACTTTTCCTTTTCTTAGATGCCAGCCCCTGCTGGGGGGGCCCTGCCCAACCAAATTGAAAGGGTATATTTTTTGAATGGTCATTTCACATGGAGGTTGATATGCAGCTGCGCTCCGATCCCAGCCGGCTGACCTCATCTCAGTCACATCTCAGGGAGAGACAGTGAACTTTTTGCTTCCCTTGGAAACTGCCCCCTCCCATCCAATTCCCTCCACACACACCCCATACAGTATGTCTATGGAGATTCTCCCTCATCCAGGTCACCGTTGTCCCAAAGGTGAGTTGCTGCTTGCCTCCTACAGACTCCAAACAAACTTTGAGAAGCCGGCAGTTGATTGCTGAATGCTGGTTTGCAATTAACCGAGGCACAAGAAGATAATTGAACTGACTGACGTGGGGGCTGGGCAAGAAGCTGAGCCAATAGATACTGAAAGGTGTGGGGGGTGGAGTAGCGTGGGATGGGGGCGTGTGTGCGGGCACTAGGAGCACATATATATGGTGGTGGGAACACTAGGTGGCAGCACTGACTAAATTTTCATTATTGTAACTCTGTACCGATCACGCAGGGAAGAAGTCAAGAACCACATCGCAGCTTGTTACTGTGTCTGCCTTTTCCTTCTGCTGACGATCAGAACCCTGACAAGTGGACTTTCTGGTTTTTCTTTGAAGACATTTCACTTCTCATCCGAAAAGCTTCTTCAGCTCTGCAAGGGGTATAAATCCTCCCATTCCCAACCCCCACCATTCAGTCAGAGCTGAAGAACCTTCTTGGTTGAGAAGTGAAACGTCTTCAAAGAAAAACCAGAAAGTCCAACACCTTTGGAACACGAACACACACACACACACACACCCAGAGTTGATGGCAGACTGGCACCGAGTGATAGTGAAGCGCAAGCTGGCAGCTAACAGGACCCCCTCGAGCCTCCATCAAGGGGTCCCTCCTGCAAACGGCCGGGGTCCTACCTGAGCCTTGTAATGCTCGGCGGCCTGTTCCTTCTGCACCAGCTGAGCCTGAAGGTCCGCCGTCTTCTCCTTCAGCTGCTTCACCTCCGAACGGAGCTCCTCCTCACGCACCTACGGAGAGGGAGACACGCCTCACTGGCTCAGAGGGGGAAGCACCCCTTCCTCCCAAGCCCACTCAGGTCACCCCTGTGGCGATCTGCCCCACGCCTCTTCTGAAGCTCCTTCCATGCCAGGATTTAAGGGTTTAACCTGGCAGGACACAGAGGTCTCCCAATAAAGGAGAATATTTGTTATCAATAAGGGAGAATATTTGCATCTCAGGGTTGACACGAGGGGTCCTTGGTGCTCTCTGAGCTTGCTTGTTCTCTTGCAGATGTTTCATGACCCTAACTCAGTAGTGGAATTCAAATTTTTCTACTACGGGTTCTGTGGGCGTGGCTGGGAGGGTCATGTGACCAGGTGGGCAGTTTCTGTAAGCAGGGCAATAAAGATTAGGCTAGTTAGTAACAACCCCAGGATGTTTCTTTCCTGCCTTCCTTACAGGATTAACCCTGCAAAGTGGGGAAAAAACAAAAGGAGATTTCTTCTAACAACCGGTTCTCTGAACTGCTTAGAAAATTTACTACCGGTTCTAGCAAACCGGCAAGAACTGGCTGAATTTCACCTCTGCCCTAACTAGGTAACATCATCAGTGCTAGTAAGGAGTACAGTTTGCTATCAAGTTCATATTCTGATGTCTTGCCTGTCTGCGTGGGTTTTGCTTACTGGACTGTTGGTCTGAGGTTAGCCAACAGCTTTCGGCTGTCATGTTTTTCATGAATGAAGGCAAATATATTTTGCATCGCACCACCCAGAAGCTGTTAAAGGTGTTATGTCTGCTTTGTATGCAGCTTTACTCATCTCTAGCATTTACCTCCACTGTCATTATCTTGTGATGCATTTCCTGCCTCTTTAGGATGTAACTCTATCTGCCCCTGTGAGGCATTTCCTGCTCCTGTTATATATGTTCTTAATGATGGTCTATACAGCATTTTTTGAACTGCATCCCGTTCAAATAAACTATTTGAAACTTCAACGCAAAACAGAAGCTACTATACCAGGACAAATCATGCATTGTAAAGATCACCCAGAGGCAGGAGATACTTCCAATATAATCTACTGGATCCCCTTGCTCTTGGGATTATGTAGGACAGACGGAGAGGAAGCTAACCACCAGATGGGAAGAACACAAGCGAGCAGTCAAACAAGGAGACCAAAACTCATTGGTAATGAACAGATGGCAACGAACAAGGACATACATTCAATTTTGCATCTACTAAGATTGTTGGCCGAGCAGGGACAAAAATAGCCAGGGAAATGGTTGAAGTCTGGGAAGAAGGAGTGCTGATTTACCACCAGCTTATCAGTTATTTTAGGAGTTGAGGGATTGGAAGCACAAGGAAGCAAAAACCAATCGCCAGCCATCAAAACACCGATCAGCCAATAGGAAGGCATCGCATAAATACTGTGCATAGAATAGCCCAAAGCTATCATTCCAGTATTCCAGAATATTCCCCAAGGATGGGCTTCAGCACAAATCCAAAAGCTCTGAAGATAATCCTGTGGTCCCTGTGACCGACCCAAATAGGATCTTGTCATGGTTTTTTCTTTTTTCTTTTTCAATTTTTTATTATTCCAACACAACTTGTCATTGGATCTTGTCATGCTTTTATTCGTCCTTCTGTTCTGATGCTATTTTTATGCTGGTCAAAATCTCGTTGCTGCTTTCTTGAGCTGAACTGCCTTCCTCTTGAGCTTTTCCCTGGAATCCTGGCTTGCAAGCCAGCCCCTCCCCCCCATCCGGGCAACGGGGTGGAGTAGAACAAAGTGTGAAGTAAAACTGTGCAAGCCAACCAGAGTGAGGTTATGAATGACTACATGGGTTTGGCCGGGAACTCCTTTTCTTGGAAGGGCTGAGGTCGAGGCCAGGTGGAGGTGTGCAAGCATTCCTGTGCTGGACACCCACCTTTGCTTTCTGCTGATGGGTCTGGCTGGCCTTCTCCTGCTGAGCCATCTTCTTTTTCAGCTCATCCACCTGGAGGAGGAAGAGGAGGAGGAGAAGTCATTCCAGGTATGCCCCCTCCCGCCTGGGCCCCCTTGAGCTCTCCCTGCCCCCAGCACCCTCAGTTCACACAAAGTCTTCCGGGACCCCTATGAATGGTTTACGGAGCTCCACGACTCAGCTGTCTGCTATCTGGCTGGCTAAGGTGGCAGCACCCATCTTCCCCAGCCCTTTGAATGGAGGGACAAGGTCAAATCCCTCTGGAGGGTTGGTTGTGGGAGACTGTCCCATCTCCCACTGATCATTTCCACCCCAGGATCAGGCTTGGGGGAAGGACCCCAGAAAGCTGGGGAGGGGGAGAAGGCCAACCCCTCCCCAATGGAAACCTGGGGCAGGGGAGATGACCTCCATGGCTGCCCAAGGAAGAAATTCACTAGGCTTCGTGGAAAAAGGCAAGGATCTATCTGGGGAGCTGCACCATGGACCCAACGGCCTGGACCACCTCGTGGGGAGCAGTAGATCCAAGAATGGACCTGCCGGGGGAAGAATTTGAGCAGATTCAGGACCCCACACATACACCAATGGCCTCTGCCTCCCTTTTGAAGCAGGGAGCCTTTGCTTTCTCCAAGGGAAGGAAACTTTGGCCAACTGGCAAAGAGAGACAACTGGACAACAAACCAGCTGGGGAATTATACAGGTAGTCCTGAACTTATAACAGTTGGTGTAGTGACCGTTCGAAATTACAACGGCACTGGACTTACAACCGTTTTTCACACTTACGGGCCCGTTGTAGCTTCCCCATGGTCATGTGATCAACATTGGGACACTTTGCAGTTGGTTCATATTTATGACGGCTGCAATGTCCCCGGGGGTCGTGTGACCTTCTGACCAGCAATGTCAAGGGGGAAGCCGGATTCACTTAACAACCGTGTGACTAACTGAACAACCGGAGCAGAGCTTCACTTAACAACTACGGCAAGAAAGCTCTAAAATGGGGCAAAACCCACTTAACAAACGTTTCGCTTAGCAACACAATTCGACTGTGAATTGTGACCGTGAGCCAAGGAAAAGGAAAGCCCTCTTCTGTCACAGAGCAGGGAGGCCCTGTTCCCAGGAGCAAGCCCCCACCCCTTCGGACCTGCCCCCCACCGCCCCCCCCCACCCTCCCCTGCCAAGAGTTCGCAAGGGAAGGCGCCAGCTCCACTGTGGAGGGAGAAACCGAGGCAGCCACTCCGCCTGGGCCCGTTACCTGCTTGGTTTGATCCCGCTGATGTTTCTCCAGCTTCTCTACCTGCGAGTTGGAGAGAAGAAAAGGTTGGGGCATCATACCTCAAAGCCCCACCCCACCCCCCAGAGCCTGTGGCAGTGCTGGGGACGGGGAAGGGGGCAGTTCAACTCCTCCCCACCTCTCACTTTCTAAATCCACCCAAAGACAGCAGAAATAAGAGATCTACTGAGCCCGCCTCTTCACGCCACGGATCCCAGGGGATTCGGTCAGCACTGTTCGTTCCATGAGCCGCCCTACCTGTGGCAGGGCAAGGGGGGATGGGAGGTACCTGCCGGGCATAAGCCAAAACCCGGCTTGGTCGTTTAAGCTACTTTGACCAGCTGGCTCTGCTCTACACGCCCCCCCTCCATTCCTCCTTAGAAAACCTGATTGTCACCCCCACCCCAAGATGCTGAGATAAAAGGCTAGGATGGCCAATCGTCATTAACTGTGGGATCCTGGGCGCTCTCTGAGCTGGGTGGTTTTCTTGCAGACATTTCATAACCCAACTAGGTAACGTCATCAGTGCTAGAAGGGTGTGTGTGTGTGTGTCTATACAGATGCTTGTCTTCCCAGTATTGGTGGGATTGTGGGTTTTTCCTTGTTTCTGTTTTCTGCTTAACGGTTTCTCTGGTGTCGATCCCTGTTTATCTGGGTATAGGCGCCAGGGCAAGCTACTGTATATAAACATGAGCAGACCCCACACTCCCTCACACTGACCACGTTCCCTAGCTGGGTCACGAAACACCTGCAAGGAAACAGCCGAACTCCACTCCACAGCCCATCCTCCCTGCTTCTAGGCCTGATGATGGTCACCAGGAACCCCACAGCTCAACCCTGAGCTACAAAGCTTCTCTTCTATTGGTCCTCCTTAAGAACGGCCACCTCCCATCTCGAAGGAGACCGGGGGGGGAGGGGGAGGGGGGCAGCAAAGGGCTCACCTGAGCTCTCAGCTGATGCTTGGTGTCCTCGTAGGTCTTGGCCATGGCCTCCAGCTTCTTCTGGGCCTCCTCAGCCTCCCGCTTGCTCCCCGCCACCAGCTTCTCAGAGTCCACCCGGGCAGCCTCCAGCTCCAGAGCGTGCTTCTGCTTGGCCTGGGCCAACGCCACGTCCAGGCTCTGCTGCCCTTGTGCGGCCTTCTCCGCCAGCTCCCTCTTCTCCTCGGCCAGCTGGGTGTGAGCCTGCTGGAGGGCGGCCAGGCGTTCCACGCACCCGTTGTTCTCCGCTTGGAGCTGCTGGAGAAGCTGCTCTTGCTGGAGGAACCTCTCCTTGAGGGAGGTGGTCTCCGACAGCTCCTGCTTGGTCCTGCTCAGCTCCGCCTGCAGGAGGCCGGTGGCCTTCTGCAGCTGCTCCACCTCTTCCCGGTGCTTGTCTCCCTGAGAGGCCTGCGAGGCCTGGAGCTGCTGGTACAAGCCCTTGAGGGGCATCAGCTCCCCGATCAAAGCCTGAGCACCGGCCAACTCCTGCTGCTGGCCGGCGAGGAGCTGCTCCTTCTGGAAAGTCTTCTCCTGCCAGGACTTGAGCTCTTGGCGCAGGTCCTCCTCCCGCTTGGCGAGCCCGCTCAGCTCCTTCTTCAGGGTCTCCACGGACAGCCTCAGCTTCTCGGCCTGCTCCTGGGAGCTCTGGGCTTCCGCTTTCATCGCCGAGCACCGCTCTGCCGCCCGGGAAGCCGCTGTGGCCATCTCGGACTGGAGCAGCCTCAGCCTCTCCTCCAGCTTCTTGCTCTTCTCCGACTCGGCCATGACCAGGCGCCGGAGGTCCTTGCTCTCCGCCTCCTTCTCCAGCAGCTGCCGGTGCATGATGGACCGGTCCTGCTCCAAGCTGTTGATGTGGCCGGCCTTCCTCTCCGCTTCCTGGCGGTACCGGGACACCTGCTCTTTCCAGCTCTCTTCCAGCCTGTCCTTCTCCTGAGCCGAGCTCCGCAAGGCCGCCAGCTCTTCCTCGGCTCGCGACACGGCCTTGCGGCTCCGCACCAGCTCCTCTTCCGTCTGCAGGATCTCCCTCTTCAGTTTCTCCACGGTGGCCTTGGAGGCCTCCAGGAGCTTCTCCACCTCGGAGGTCTTCTGCCTCTGATGGCCCGCCTCCCGCTTCAAGGCCTCCGCTTCGGCGTGCTGCTGCTCCTTCGAGGCGGCCGTCAGCTTCTCCAGCTTGGTGATGGTGCTCTGCTGCTCCTTGCTCTGCTTCTCCAGCTTGCCCACCTGGCCGTGGAGGTCCTTGCCCTCCTTCAGCTGCTTCTCGTACAGCTCCCGGAGGGTGACCGACTCCTTCTCCCAGTGGAGCTTCTGCTCCTCCAGGCTTTTGAGGGAGGCGTCCTTGGAGCGCACCAGGGCTTTCAGGCCGTTGATCTCGGTTTCGCGGGTCCGGGCCACTTCCAGGAAGCCCTGCAGCTCGCTCTCCATTTTGGCTTCCCTTTCCTTCAGCGCCTCCACCGAGGCCAGCTCTCCTTTCAGCTTGCTCACCGTCTTCTGCAGGTCCCTCAGCTCCTCGCAGCGGGAGACATTCTTCAGCCGCAGCTCCTCCAGCTCCCTCTCCTTCTCGCCCACCAAGTCCTGGGCCCTGGCCACTTCCTCCTGGAGGTTGGAGACCTCCAGCCGGTGCTCATTGGTGAGGTTCTGCAGCTCCACCTCCAGGGCCACCTTCTGGGCCTTCTCCGCGGCCAGCTCGGCGTGGGCTCGTTCCTCCTCCTCCACCAGCCGCTTGGCTTCCTCCTGGTGCTGAGCCAGCTGGCTTTTCTGCTGCTGCTCAACCTCCCGCAACTTGGCCTTCAGCGTCTTCACCTGGGAGGAGACTTCTCCCACCTCCTGCTCTTTCTCCTTCAGGGCGGACCTGAGGCCAGACAAACTGGACTCGGCCGTGGTCAGGTCTTTGCTACTCTGCTCTCCCAACTGCTTGACTCTGCCTTCCAGCTCCTCTCGCTTGAGCTGCTCGTCAGCCAGTCGCTGGACGGTCTCGGAGAGCTCCTGGGTGGCCTCGTGCCCGTCCTTCTTGGCCTGAGCTGATTCCTGGCGTATTGTAGCCACCTGCTTCTCCAAGGCGGCCACTTTGGCTCGGAGCTTCTCTTCCGAGCTTGTCTTCTCCTTGACCTGGGAAACGGACTGAGACAACTGGGCTTGAACGGCAGCCAGAGCTTCTTGGTGTTGGGTGCTGAGGCTTTTCAGCTGGGCTTCCAGCTCTGCCAACTTCTTCTGGCCGGTTTGCTCCCGACCCACACTGGCAGTTTGCTCCAGCCCGCTCCGTTCGGTCAGCTCCCGTTTGGCAACGGCCAACTCGGCCAGCTGATGCTGAAGCTCTTCCAGCTTCTGCCTGGATTCCTCTTCCAGGTGCTGCATCTGGCCTTCCAGAGCTTGCCTCCTGGCCTTCTCCTCCGCCCTTCCCTCCACCGCCTGGTCCTTGTGCCTCTTCAGCTCCTGGACCTGCTCTTCCAGCTCTGCGATTTGCCGGAGGTTGCTCTCCAGGGACTCCGCCGCCCTCCGCTTCTCGTCCTCCAGGATCCCCTCGGTGTTGCGGACGGACTCTTCGAGGACCATCAGTCGCTCCTGGAGACGGGTGTGTTCCTTGACCAGCTTCTCCTTCTCGGCCAGTTTTTGCTGAGCTTCCCGCAACTGGCTTTTCAAGGCCGGGATGGCTGCTGCCTGGGCCTCGCTCTGCTGGCCCTGGGCGGTGAGGGCCAAAACTCTGGCCTCCAGGGCCTGTATCTTCTGACTGGCCTCGATCTTCTCCTGGTGGAGCTCCACTGCAGAAGAGGTCCGAGCGTGCTCCAGGGACTGCAGCCGCTCGGCCAGGGAGGACACCTCGGCTTCTTTCTCCTGGAGCTGCCTTACGGCCAGCTCCTTCTCCTGGGCGATGCGGTTGTACTCTTCCTGGCTGGCGGCTTCGATCTGGGAGACCTTCTGGTTGCTGTGCTTCAGGGAGCTGCTCAGCTGGTCCACCTGGTGGCTCAGGTCTTCGATGGCTGCCCGGGACCTCTGCTCCTTCTTCTCCCAGTCTTCGGCCAGCTGGCTCTTCTGGCTCCGCTCGGCTTCCACCTGCTGGTGCAGAGCCAGCAGCTCCTCGTCCCTCTGGTGAAGGAAGCCCGTCATCTTGGCGATCTCTGCCGTGAGGGTGTTGGCTTGAGCGATCAGGCACTCCTCCTGGGCCCGGCAGTCCTGCTCCAGCTTCTCCTTGGCGCGGGAGATTTCGGAGCTGGAATTCTGCAGCTCCGTCAGGAGGCCCGTCAGCTGGGCTTTCTCCGCTTCGAAGCTTCTCCTCTCGGACTGGAGGTTGGCCTCCAGAAGGCGCTTCTCTTCTTCCAGGCGGAGGATGGTGGCTTGCAGTTCGGCCTGCTGGCTGATGAGGGTGGCCACTTGCTGATTCAGGCCTTCGAGCTGTGAGAGGAGAAAGCAAGAACACAACGGATTACCCCAGAGAGCCACCTGCGGGGGATTCGTTTCTCGCGCTCTCTGATCTACAGGCTGCGTTTTCGATCCCCCTCTATGCTAACCTGGTCAAAAGAGATCCCGACGTTAGCAGGGAATGCCGGACCAGAATGGAGATCAGAACGTAAAGCGGCGTTTTCTCAACCTTAGTAGCCACTTTCAGATGGGTGGACCTCAATTCCCAGAATTCCCCAGCCAGCCTTGTTAGCTGGGGGGTCCTGGGAGTTAAAGTCCATGCAACTGAAAGGGACTGTTGGAAGGGAGGGAAGAAGTAAATGGAAAGGAGGGAGGAAATAGGAGGAAAGAAGGAAATGGGACAGGGAGGGAGGGAGGGATGAAAGAATGGAGGAAGGAAGGAAATGGGAGAGGAGGGGAGGAAAATGGGGAGGAGAGGAGGGGAAAGAAGGGGGGAATAAAAGAGAAGAGCTGAGTGACTTTGGACCAGTCTTTCTCTTTCAGCACAACCCACCTTACAGGGTTGTTGTGGGCCAAATAGGAGCAGAAAGGTGTATTAGATATGTTCACTTTCTTATTTGTAAAAAAAATAATAACACCAATAAATAACTAATTAATTAAAGGCAATTAGAATTAGTTCATCTTCCAGAGATGAAAGCGGGCTGGCAGCCAGGGAGCGTCACCCTCTCCCCTCCCCCCGCCGGGGCCGGTCCCGGAGCTGCCAGGCTCCCACCTTCAAGACGTCGCCCAGGACTTCTCCTTTCACCATCAGGGAGCTGGTCTCACTCAGCTTGGCCAGCTGGTCCTCCATCAGGGAGATCTTCCCCTGCAGGATCTCCACTTTCTCTTCCAGGCACCTCTGGGCAACCGGAGACGGAGACAAGCAATGAGGGCCCACCTGCCCCTCCGCTCTCCCTCCCCCCCCACCCTCCCCCGGAGTGGGTCACCCCGACCACCCCCAGGCCATCCAGGGGAGGAGAAGGAACCCAGCCAACGTGGGCCCCACCTGTCCCAACCCTTCCCCCCACCCCTCTGTGTGTGTATGTGTGTGTACTCTCAAAACTATCAGAGGGGGAACTTAAGAGGGGGCTGATTTTTCTGCCCAGAGCCCCTCCCTCTGTCCATCCTTCCTTCCTACAGTCCTCCCTCGTTGCCTAGAAGCTGTATCCTCTATGTACCCATCCATCCATCAACTATCATCTGTCTGTAGCTCTCTCACTCTCCAGCTATCTCTCTATCTCACAATTTCTCTATCTTTCTCTTTGTATGTCTCTCTTTCTTTCTCTCTCTCTCTATCCATCTCTCTCTCTCTCATCTATCTGTCACATTTATATGGCTGCCCTTCCACCAGCCAATCCTGTGTGCCTCCTAATCACCTAAATGAGACGGGTGATATAAATCAGGGGACCCCCCCAATCCCAGCCTGTGGCAGGCCAGCATCCGGGCTGTGCAAATAAGCAAAGCCCCACCCGTGGGATGCAGACAGCACAAGAAACCAGGCCCCCTCCAGTCCGTGGAAAAGCCCCTCTCCACTCCCTGGTGCCCCAAAAGTTGGGAGGGGGGAAAGGGGCATTGATATAAATGACAAAATTAAATGACACAGGGTGTAACTTTTGTGTGTGTGTATGTGCGCACACACTCACTTCGCTTCAAGATCGACCCGCCCCGGTCCCGATGCGAAGCTGGCCGGGTTGCCCTGGGGGCCAGAAGCGAGCCCTCGGTAATCTTCCCCCCCAGTGGGCCTGTCCCCCTCCTGCTGACCTTCTCGCTCAGGGCCCTGTGGAGGTCAGCTTCCAGGCGAGTCCTGCGCTCCTCCCATTCCTTCAGGGACTTGTCCTGCCCTTCGCACATCTCGTTCATGGCCTCCTGAACCTCCGTCAGGGTGCGGGCAAACTCTCGCAGCTGGGATGGGAAGACAGGGAGTGGGGGGCTTCAGTTGGACAGACACACACGCGCACACGCACACCCCTTTTCCTGGTCTTCTGCCCAGAGGATACGCAATACCAAGGGCCCCCCTCCCTCCCAGGAGCCCCATGGCTCTAGGACCTCATCCTTCCCTCCCCACCCCCCACCCCAAATCGAGACTCCGCCACCCTCTTACCCGGAAAGTGAGTTCCCCGTTCTCCTCGGAGAGCTGGCTGATTTTCCGGTCCATCTGCCCCTTCTCCGTCTTCAGATCCTGGCACTGCTTCAGCGTCTCGTGCAGGCGGAGGAGGAGGCTGCCAGGGGAGAAGGGCCGTCAGAGGAAGGAGACGGGCAGCAGGACCGGACTCTGGAGCATTCCGAGAGCCAGCTGGGGGCGGAGGTCTCCCCAAATTTATTTGTCGGCTTATCTGTTTATTCATTTGTTTGCTCCTTCGTTCATCGTTTTAAGAACCGGCTGCGAGTGCTCTCCCCAAATTTATTCATTTATTTTCTTGCTTATTTATTTGCTTGCTTGCTTGCTCGTTCATTCATTCATTCATTCCAAGAACTGGCTGCAGGTGCTCTCTCAAATTTATTTATTCACTTACTTATTTATTTATTCTGAGAGCTGGCTGCAGGACTCTCCCAAATTCATTCATTCATTCATTCATTCCAAGAGCCAGCTGCAGGGGCTCTCCCCAATTTTCTTTCTTTGCTTATTTCCTTATTATGAAACCTACTTGCCGCCCATTTCACATCCAACAACTCTGGGTGACTAACATCATAAAAATAATAAAAAACATTAAAACTATAAAATTTATAGTTTTATAACTATAACAACAGAACAGATAAAATCATTAATACGAGATGGAAAAAGAGGCAGACACATGGCAGGGGGTGGGGGATAGGTGGGATTTGGCATTGGTAATTCGTCAACCAACACACTTGGAATCCTGAATCTAGTTTTGGTCTCCAGGATATAAAAAAGATGTTGAGGCTTTAAGACTTGTGCACTTCATCTCCCAGAATTCCTCAGCCAGCAAAGCTTTAAGACTTGGGGACTTCAATTCCCAGAATTCCTCAGCCAGCAAAGCTTTAAGACTTGGGGACTTCAACTCCCAGAATTCCTCAGCCAGCAAAGCTTTAAGACTTGGGGACTTCAATTCCCAGAATTCCTCAGCCA
>JAEANM010020862.1:0-12000 GCA_017656035.1 Myanophis thanlyinensis
GTGGCTGGGGTCATTAACTATCTTTATAGCTTTAGTCTGGCAATGTTTGTTGTAGATGGAGTGCAGCTCAGGGAGTTTGATGCGGATGATGCGCTCAGCTGAGCGTACCACCTTCTGTAGTGTTGGTCTGTCTTGCATATTGCTATTTCCAAATCAGGTTGTTATGTTGCCCATTTGTGTAAAACCATGTATAAAATCTGGCACATCCTTCTGTCTTATCTTCTCTCTTTTCTCTTGCCTGTGGACAGCCTTCCACATCGTCCGTCACTTCCGACGAGAAGGTCGATTACGTGCAGGTAGACAAAGAGAAGACACAGGCTTTGCAGAGCACGATGCAAGAATGGACCGATGTCCGGCAGTCGTCTGAGCCCAGCAAGACGGTGAAGCAATAGCCCAGCAGGGAGGGCATGGTGGAGAAACCATGGAGGCTTCTAATAATCAAGGAGAGACCATCTTGTCTACCTTGCTGGATTTTCTCTTGGTCCACTTTGGAGGCTGTTCCAGAGAGGTTCTGCTTTCGAAAACAAGGTTCTTCAGGGACAAGGAACATATGGCTGAAAATCTGTCACAAACATTGCAAAAGGCATTTTTCAAATTATGGGTTAACTGCTGGCTCTATTCGGAGGCGTTTCAGTGAACCAGCACTGGCTTCTCATCCACCTGCCCGTGTCCAAACATTCATCGATCCGCTCTCAACCTGCAGATCTCTATTTTTGCATCCAGCACCTTCTCTTGGCCGGTTTCCTGCCGTCGGTTGTTGGGACTTTTAGCCTGATTTTGGCCTCCTGGTTCTGCCTCCAGCTCTTTTAGAAATGAGGGTGATGATGGTAATAATAATAATAACAATAATAATAATAGTAATGACAACAACGGCCAGCTATTCCTCCTAAGTGGATTTGATTTTCAACAGTCTCTTTACGAAGCTGTCTTAGCTGTATTGATTCACACAAGGGTGAAGATATATCCCAACGATGCCTTTTTTATTTTTTTTATTTTTGCTCTTTATGTAAATTGCCACCGTGCGAATTCCTTAAAACTACGCAATTGTCCTTCTGAGGACAAGCATGTCGAGAAACAATCGCTGTTCGCTGGTATAAATCAGCTTTTCGAAATGCATTAATCTCGAACTGAAATTATTATTTGAAAATAATAATCTGCCACCTTCCTCCACAAGAAGAAAAAAAAAAATCTTCCTCATTTTCTCGTGGGAATTTTTAAGATGGGAGCCTCTCTGGATGTTTTTTGCAATAGTTTCCTCTTTGTGGAATAGATGATATCGGTGTCCAAGATCTTATACTAGTTGAATCTGCATTGGGGCAGTATTTGGTAGCTGGTGTGTGGTGTGTAGCACAGCATTTGATGTTGGATCCTTAGGGTGATAGGTATAAAAGCCTCGATATTTAAAAGTCCATCTATTTTGTGTCTCAAGCTGCATTTGATGCCTCACTACCTATTTCAAAGCACTCTCGAATTCAAAGCAAATCTTCATTTTCAAAATAAGAGCACGGGGGCTCAAGTGACTGGGCAGGAGGTTAGCAAGCCAGCGTTTGAGACCCGAGAGCTGCTGTGGGACAGGGTTGAGTTCCCATCCTTCACTCCAACTCCTGCCGGGGATGTGAACGGATCCCCCGTGCATCCCCAGGGATATCACTGGCTAATCCTTCCAACCCCAGAAGCGCCTCGGTGCTTCTGACACAAGTGCAAAAATAAAAATAAAATAAAATTCAAAACGCATCGTTGAATTTGGTGTGTCACAATTTAAAAAGCCAGATTAGCAAACTGACACAGGTGTAATGATGGTGATGACATTCTCCAGAAGGATGTTTTCTATGACTCCTTGCCTGGATGTAAATAGTCCTCGATTTACGACTGCAGTTTCGGCCCAGATTTTCCATCGCTAAGCAAGATGGTGGTTAAATGAACAGTGCCTCGTTTTTTACAACCTTTTTTTCCCCCACCATGGTTGTTAAACGAATCACTGCCAACTGCTAAGGGAATCAGATGGTGGGTTTAGCCAAATCCAGCTTCCTGTGTTGACTTTACTTATCGGAAACTGGTTGGGAAGATCCCAAGTGGCGATCGCTTGATCCCCGGGACGTTGCAAACATCGCCAATTAAATCCCAAGCACCCAAATTTTGATCACGTAACCGTGGCGGTGCTGTGACGGTCGTAAGCATGGGAAAAACAGTTGTAAATCCCTTGTTTCCGAGCCATTGTAAACTTCAAGCGGTCACTAAACGAAGGTTGGTAAGCCAAAGTCCTACCTGCCGGGAGATGAGATGGAAAACCACGAGAGATTAATCTGTTTTTTCCAAATTTCCCCAAAGGAGGCCCAGATAGTTTGCAGATCCTTTTACATAACATCTCATTTTTTTTTTTATCACAGTGCTAGTTTTATGGGGGTAGGTAGGAGGTATCGCTGCAAAGCTGTGAAAAGCAGAGTTTTAAGTACAGGTAAATGAATCACCTTGATACCTCTGGACAATCTCCATCATCCAGATCACGGTTGTCCCAAATGTGCTTTTTTTTTCTTTCAAGAGGCAATTGGACTTTCTGGTTTTTCTCTGAAGACGTTTCACTTCTCATCCAAGGAACTTCACCTGCTCTGAGTGAATGGTGAAGGACGGAAGGATTAATACTCCTTGCAGACACAGCTGGTCATTTGCATCCTTTTAAGGGAGGTTTGTCTGTGTGCTCAGGCTCACCTGAGTAATGGACATAGGTGTGGAGCCTTTTTGGCTGCAGGATGTTTTCTGCCTTGTGTCCCTTCTTGTTGTTACTATTCAGGTGGACACAAATAAACCGCCGAGTGGCCTCAACGACTCTCTTTAAAAAAAAAAAAAAAAAGGATGCAAATGACCAGCCGTGTCTGCAAGAAATATCAATCCTTCCCTTCCCCACCATCCCAGTCAGAGCCGAAGAAGCTTCTAGAAGAAGCGAAAAGTCTTCAGAGAAAAAACAAAAAGTCCAGTTGCCTCATGAGGTAAAAAAATAAAAATAAAACGCCCCTTTGGGAACAAGAAGCCATTGGACTTTCCGGTTTTTTGCTTTGAAGACATTTCGCTTCTCGTCCAAGAAGCTTCTCCGACCGACTCACACAACGCATTAACCCAAGTAAAGAGGTAGTAGGTGCACCTATTTGTAAGATGATAGATTAGAACACGTTTTGTGTTTGTTTAGATAGGGTTCCCTCTCCCCCCCCCCCCAGGGTTTTAGGACACAGGTGGGGAAATTATAGTCCCTTCATGACTGGCGGACTTCAACTCCCAGAATTCCTGAGCCAGCCAAAATGGCTGGCTCAGGAATTCTGGGAGTTGAAGTCCACCAGTCATGAAAGGAACATGGCTCCCCATCTCTGGTTTAGGATATTGTGAATTGGGGTGTTGGGAGGATAGGGTTTCTGGCTCTGTGTGTGATTTGTGAATTAGATGATGGTTGGGTTGGGCTTTCAGAGTATTGTGTGAATGTCATTATAAGGCCGAGGGAAAAGAGACGCAGCCCTGAACAACCCATTTCTATTGTACTGTTATTCTGCCATACAGAGAGTCCTCAACTTACGACCACAACTGAGTCCAAAATGCCCGCTGCTTAGCAATGCGGCTGTTAAGTGCGGTTTTTGCTCCATTTCATGGCCTTTCTTACCACCGTTCTTAAGTGAATCACTCTGGTTGCTAAATTAAGTAACATGGTTGTTAAGCGAATCTGGCTTCCCCCTTGGCTTTGCTTGCCGGAAGGTCGCAAAAGGAGATGATCCACATGACCCCGCGACACTGGGACCATCATAAATATGAGTCAGTTTGCCAAGCGTCCGAATTTTGATCCCCTGAGCAATGGAGATGCTGCAATGGCCGTTAAGTGTGAAAAACGGTCATCGGTCGCTTTTTTCCCACGGCGGTTGTAACTTTGAATGTCACTAAACGAAACGGTTGTAACTTAAGGACTGCCTGTATCACTAACTTACTCCTTCTAAGATCTTTGTTGTTCTCTGTTAATTTCTTATCCAAGGAAGTCTCCATAAGTTCGTCATTCACAAACTTTGCATCAATTTGTAAAGAATCAAGTTACTTAACATTCGCTGACTGGTTAAATTAAGATCTGTTTGGGGAACAAACAAGCTTGCGGCTTGTTAAGCTATGTTCCTGTATGGGAGATCTGCTGGCCATCTCATTCAGACATGCACTTTAAGAGTGAATTTGTACAAAAAAAAAAACCCACAAAATTTTGCTTTGCTTTATCGCTATTCACACAAGGGCAAACCTCAGTTCATAAACCCACTTCCTGTCTTAGAGATTTATCAACGGAGCAGTCCTAAACAATCTATGCAGGTTTAATCCAAGGTGCTTTTTTCTACCACCACCACCCACACACAGAAGTGATCTTAGGACTTCCATTCAAATGCCTTTCCTCTCCAGTGTGTGGTTTTTTGTTTTTTCTCCTCTCTCTTTGCAGAGTTCCGAGTTCAGGTTCTGCTAAAAACCCTTTGTGCCAGGTTATACACAAACCTGCTGAGCTTAAACTGTGACTGGCTACTTCCTGGTTCGATGCCTAGTTCGGTGAGCTTTGTGAGTTCCGACAAGACGATTAATCCACGTAGCCACCATTCAGTGAACCATGGTTTGCTGGCTCTCGTGCAAACCTAGCCTACAGGATGCGGTTTGCGCCCTGATTTTGTGACTGTTAAAATAATTCTACCTTGACAAAAGGATTTGTTTTAAACCCTGTGTCACTCTCTCTGTTAATTCTACATAGGCAAAAGGGCAGTTTTCCTCTACAGCGTCATACGATGCAGCTTTTCAAAATGTAAGATTTTTGCAGTGTTTAGTTTGGCATTTGATTTCCAGTTTCAGATAATAAAATGTGTCTCTTATCCATAAAGGTTCTAGGTAGGAAAAAAAGGGATGGTTTCTCTTTGGGGATCCACTCTTTCAATCAGATTTCAAATTTCCCAACTTTGCTGACTTCCAAGCATGTGGACTTTAAAGACCAGAATTCCCCAGCCAATGTGGCTGTTGATGAGAATTGTGGGAGTTGAAGTCCCTACATCTGGAAATTGCCAAAGTTGTGACAAACTGCTTTCGATCCTCATTAATTACTGGCATAAATAGTGAAATGAAGAATGGGATGTTGTTTTAGGCACAGGAAAAAAATAACCAGAGAATTTTTCAGTATCTAAGCATCCTCTTACAAGTCAGAAGTTTCAACTTTGACCACTTTAAGACTTGTGGACTTCAACTCCCAGAATTCCTCAGCCAGCTGGGGTGCACCACTCTTAAATCAATGATTTGATTGGGGTTAGGAGTTATATATAAAATACAGGTACAGTCCTTTACTTACGACCACAATTGAGCCCCAAATTCCCATAGCTAATAAGATAGTCGTTAAATGAGTTTTGCCCCATTCTATAACTTCCCATGGTTGTTCAGCGAGTCACGGCAGTTCTGAAGTTAGTAGCCCGGTTATAAAGTGAATCTAGTTTCTCCATTGACTTTGTCAGCAGATCGCAAAAGGGGATCACGTGACCTCAGGAACATTGCAATCATCATAAATACATGCCAGCTGCTAACGGTCGCAAATGTGAAAAATTATGAGGACTTGGGTTTTTTTCAGTGACGTCGTTAAGTACTTTTAATTTTATTTTTCCCTCCAGTCATCGGACCTAGGTCATAAGTATCTTTTGAAGGGGTCCATCATAATGTCAAATAGTCACAGTGAGGGCAATAAACCAATGGAATTGCTTAATTTTATAATCTCAATCAGCCTTTATTTAATTAATTTTAACTAGATTTTAAATTGTTTACATGTGTGTTTTTATCTGGCTGTACACCGCCCCAAGTCCCCTGGGAGAGGGGGCGGTATATAAATCCTGTTAATTAATTAATTAATTAATTAATAACTCATTAATAACTTATACTTAGCACCATTAGATCAAGATTTTCAGAGTTAAACAAAAATAAGATGACCAGGTAAGATATGGCTGAGGTATACAGTCACTGATCTTTAGAAGAGAATGCTTGGATTTCCTACTTTTTTTTAAAAAAAAAATACTATTTGACAACAAGGTTACAAGTGAAAATAATATTTACAGCAAAGGCTGGTTTTGCAGAACATACTTCAAGTGGTTGCCGAAATAACTGACAGCACCACAAATTAAGTGTGCAGTACATTGAACTGTGAAAAGTGGCAGGGCTCACACATTTTTCTAGAGCAGGAGGAAAAAAAAAAACCCACTGGGCCTAATGTGAAGAAAAGTTAAAATTAACCATGGTTAAAAGTAACAGATCTTACTATATTTTCTGAATTCAATCATTCTCCAGGGCCTTCCCTTACCTGAACATCTTTGAAAGAAGGTATTTAAAATAACAAGAGTTAGAAGAGACCTTAGAGGTCTTCCCTGCTTAGGCAGGAAATCTTATACCATTTCAGACAAATGGTTGTCCAATTTCTTCTTAAAAATCTCCAGTGATGGAGCACCCACAACTTCTGGAGGCAAGATGTTCCAAGTTGCTTCTCTCCTTGATGAGTTTCCATCCATTGCTTCTTGTCTTGTCTTCTGGTGTTTTGGAGAAAAAAGTTGACCCGCCTTTTTTTTGTGTCAGCCCCTTAGATATTTGAAGACTGCTATCATGTCACCCCTAGTCCTTCTTTTCATAGACTAGACATACCCAGTTCCCACAACCGAAATTCCCTGAAGAGGAGTTATAGCACAAGTCCAAAAGCTCAGAAGACAAAATGTCTGGCCCCGGTGAGCAACCTAGATTGGATCCTAAGACATCTCAATTCAATCCAATCCTTTATTGTCAATGCACAACATGTGTGCAGCGAAATTGAATGAGCCTCCATCGGTACAATCACACAAAGCACAGAAACACAGAATACATCTCCAGACTTATAAACAAATCCCTAACCCTTGGAAATACCTGGGCTGGCACATTTCCACATACATTTCCACATACAGATATAGATATATACACACACATCATTCCACCGGTATGTACATATTGCACGTTGCACTGGCCCTGTGAGTCTGTTGTATCAAGTCTAGTCGTGGTATTCTGTGGCATTTAGAAGTCGGACAGCCCATGGATAGAAGCTATTTTTCAGCCTATTTGTCCGGTTGGCTCTGCTTCTGTATCTCCTGCCCGATGGTAGAAGTAGGAAGAAGTGCTGTCCAGGGTGAGAGTCATCCCTGAGGATTTTTCTCACTCTGTTGAGACAGCAGGGCCTGGCTATTTCCTCCAGTGGGGTTATGAGGCAGCCCGTGACTTTTTGTGCTGTGCTCATTACCCTCCGTAGTGCCTTCTTGTCCGCGGTTGTTAATCTGGCGTACCATACTGTGACACAATATGTGAGGGTGCTTTCTATTGTTGATGGTAGAAGGAAGTCATCAGCTGCTGTGCCACCTGGTTTTTCCATAAGACTCTTGGGAAATGGAGTCTCTGTTGGGCCTTCCTGATCACCTGGGATCTGCTACTTTTCCAGGTGAGGTCCTGGCTGAGGTGCACTCCCAGAAATTTGAAGGAGGAAACCCTCTCCACGTAGCCTCCCTTGATATAAAATGGGGCAGGTTCCTCTCTCTATTTCTGGAAGTCCAGCACCATTTCCTTAGTTTTGCTGGTGTTTAGGTGCAAGTTGTTTTCTGAGCACCATGTAGTTAGCTTCTGGGTTTATTTCCCTGTAGGCTGTTTTGTCTCCTCCTGTGATAAGGCCCAGCACGGTGGTATCACCTGCAAACTTTATTACCATGTTAGATGGGTCTGAAGGTATGCAGTCATGTGTGTACAGCAAGATCTCTACTATTATCTTCAGTTCTTTTAGAGCATTTGGAGGGAAGGAGCTGAATTATTATTTGTTTGTTTTTAATTCATCTATAAAGAGATGATTGCTGGCTGCCTACAGTTTGGCAGTTCAAATCCCACCAGGCTGAAGGTTGGCTCAGCCTTCCATCTTTCCGAGGTGGGTAAAATGAGGACCCAGATTTTGGGGGGCAATAGGCTGATTCTGTAAACCACTTAGAGAGGGCTGGAAAACACTACAAAGAATTATGTAAATCTAAGCTCTATTGCTATTACAGTATACCCATAATTGAGAACGGTATGTTGAGGTTTAGGAATTATCAGTTTATTTGCAATGAGTGATCAAAAAGTCTTGCAAAGTAATCATCTTTTAGTTACTGCAGTTATGGTGCTTCTTACAGGCTTTCAGTTTTATTAGAAAGCAACCGATAATCTTAAATTTGATAGGGTTGGACAGAAATACGTAAGACATCATTAGCTGTGGCTTAAGAGCCAAACGTTCAGAATAAAAGCAAGCTGCTGTCTGGAAATGTTAGCACACCTTAAAAGCTCCACCTCATATTTCCCAACAACCCTGGGTCTTTTCTTCCCGTGACGAACCATATATATTTCAAAGCTCAACCATAGAAAGCTGCTTAAGTTATAATTATTGTGCATTTACGTAATCAGTGCAAATTCATGCAATTATCACGGGTTGCTACACAATTACTGGCTACAATGGTGTCCTAACAATCCTTTAGTAAACTTTAATGGAAAGGGAGGAAATAAGCATGTTGAGGCATAAATAATATTTAAATCTCTCCAATCTTCCTGTTGCCAGCACAGATTAGTCTCCCAAGTAATAATGGGAGGGGGCAATCGATTTATAATATGAGTTGGATGTCAAGTACATTGTAACCTTAATTCTTTACCTATAATCTGCTCCCATCCAGGGATTTAGGATACGTTTATGGGCACTAACCATAAACGAAGTCAGCAAGATTGTAACTGCGCTCATTTGAAAACTATAATTCTGCAGCTGAATTTTGCCCACTAATGTACCATATAATAAAGCCAGAGATATGTCATCCTTATAATGTTGAAGGCTGGACATAGCCATTATTTATCTCTGATTTTCACTGGAACATACTTGGGAACTAAACTGGTCTAGTGGTTAAGGTACTAGCCAAGGAACCAGAAGGTTGCATAGTTCTAGTCCTACCTTAGACGTGATGACCATGGGAATTTGTGCTAATTTTTCTCTCTCAATCCAACCCACCTCACAGGGCTGGGGTTTTGGTTTTTGTCTTTTAATGACCCCATAATCCCTTGCACCGGGATGGAGTCAGGGCAACTGAATGGAGCCGAGTGTACTGGCCGGATGCCCTTCTTGTCACTGTTCCTGGAAGCATTCTTCCAGTATTTGAGGGGCTGCCAGAAAAAAGAGAGGGCCAAATTATTCTCCAAAGCACTAGAAGGTAGGACAAGAAGCAATGGATGGAAACTAATCAAGGTGAGAAGCAACCTGGAATTAAGGAGAAACTTCCTAACAGTGAGGACAATTGACCAGTGGAACATCTTGCCTCCAGAAGTCATGGGTGCTCGATCACTGGAGGGTTTGAAGAAGAGATTGGACAGTCACTTGTCTGAAATGGTATAGGTTCTCATGCTGCAGCAGGGGGCTGGACTAGAAGACCTCCACGGTCCCTTCCAGCTTCATTCCATTCTGATATTCATGTGTCCCAAGTAGTATTTGACGATTGCCAAATGGGGATGAAATCCATTGGAACTTTCTAACACTTGAGGTCAGTATAGTCCCTTTGATTTAGTTGTGTTTGTGTATGTGCACACATGTGAGGAAAGCTTTGTTAGCATCTTCAGAAGAGATTCCTCAGGTCCTGATAGTTCTGCTGAAAAATGTAGCATATCTTGGCTAGGCTTTGCCTCCTAAGCTATTGCTTTAATACTGTTGTTGCCAACCCTCCTACGTTCAACTGGCAAAAATAAAATAAAATGAAATAGGGACATCATGTCCCTGTTCCTCCACCACCAAGGCCCATGTCATAAGCTGAGTTTCTGTCCTCCCACATTATGCTGATGTGTTTCTATCTTCTCCTTGCTTTTTTCTGCAAGGTTTGCTTTCTGGAAAACCTCTTGTGGAGATCAGAAAGGTGTTGTAGCTACCTATCTTTGTGGGCATCAGAGCGAAGGTTCATTGTCTACAACGTTCTGAGTTTCGTCTCCTACAGACTTTTTTCTAGATCTTAAAAATAAAATAAAACAAAAATTCACATTAGATCTAGTTAAGATAATGCTAAAACCCTGCCTGGACAGAGTGCAGAGAAGAAGAACAAAGAGACCAACAAAGAGATCTGGAGGCTAAACTGTATAATGAACAGGGTATGGAGTTAAGCCTATGCAAGAGAAGGGTTTTTTTGGGCGGGGTGGGCATGATAGCTGTCTTCCAGTATTAGAGAGGCTGTCACAGAGAAGAGGGGGGGATGTGGTGGCTCAGTGGCTAAGACACTGAGCTTGTTGATCAGAAAGGTTGGCAGTTTGGCGGTTCGAATCCCTAGCGCCATGTCACGAAGTGAGCTCCCGTTACTTGCTCTAGCTTCTGCCAAGCTAGCAGTTAGAAAGCATGTAAAAAATGCAAGTAGAAGAGAGGAAGCTAGCTATTACTGGAAGATGCGGTGGCTCAGTGGCTAAGACGCTGAGCTTGTCAATCAGAAAGGTCGGCAGTTCAGCAGTTCAAATCCCTAGCGCTGCATAACGGAGTGAGCTCCCGTTACTTGCCCCAGCTTCTGCCCACCTAGCAGTTCGAAAGCATGTAAAAAAATGCAAGTAGAAAAATAGGGACCACCTTGGTGGGGAGGTAAACAGCGCTCCGTGCACCTTTGGCATTTAGTCATGCCGGCCACGTGACCATGGGATCGTCATCAGATAGTGCTGGCTCTTCAGCTTAGAAACGGAGATGAGCACCACCCCCTAGAGTTGGGATCAACTAGCACATATGTGCAAGGGGAACCTTTACCTTTACACAGAGTGTCCAAAGCATGAGAGGGCCAGACAAGAAGCAATGAGTGGAAGCTTATCTGAGAGAGATCCAACCTAGAAATAAGGACAAACTTCCTGACAGTTAGAACAATTAATTAGTGCAACACTTTGTGCCCAGAAGTTGTGGGTGCTCCTTCACTGGAGGCTTTTAAAAAGTGTTTAGACAGTCATTGGCCTGGGATGGAATAAGGTTTCCTGCCTTGGGCAGGGGGTTAGTCTAGAAGACCTCCAAGTTCTTATCCAGGCTTTGTCATTCTAGTTTCTTCTAAAGAGCAACCTTAAAATGCATACAAAGGAACCGCGTCAAAACTGGGCCCTTAGTTGTGAAGAGAAATATTCTTTGTTTTTTATTTGAGATGCTCACCAGCCTGGAATAAACAGAAGCCTTCCTCAACTTGCTCATTCCTCCTTTAAGTCCATCTAAATGGGAAGCCATGATAAAAAAAAAAACAACCCCAACTAAGTGGGAATTCTTTTTGCTATTTCTGTAGACTCTTGATCATGCTCCATGGCCACATACATATCTACTGGAAATCAGAAGCTGTGATTTGAAAATAAATGTGATTTCATAAGCATTGGAAGGAAAGAAGGACAAGGAGAGCTCAAAAGTGATGAGATCGTTTAGGATCTCTTCTGGATTCCATCTTACCTCTAAATCTTGTGTCTGCAACATGGTGCGTGGGAGTGCCGAAACCCAGTAGTGCAGCATCCCAGCGTGGCACGCATGCCATGCGACGAACAGCTGGCCGGTGTGCATGCGCATATCGGAAATCAGACATTCGGCTCTTGGAACACGCGTGCACGCTGGGATGCCACGCTTCTGGGTTTCAGCAGCCCCGTGCAGCAAAAGCCAGTTGGCTAGCAGCGCACGACAAAGTGCAAGAACAGGCTGTGGCGGGGCTGCGCATGAGAAGCACGAGAATGGGATGCGGAGCCAGTGGGGCTACGTGTTGCATGTGGAACAGTTTGGTGCACTGTTTCCAGCACAAGTTCCATAGGTTCGCCACCACTGCCATAGATATCATTAACCTTCCACATCAACACCATGGTAAAAAAAAGCCCGACAACGTCTCTTTCATCTCAGACGTCTGAAGGACTTCAGACTACCACCAAAGGTGCTCAGGAACTTCTATTCCTGCACTGTAGAGAGCATCCTGACGGGCAACATCA
>JAEANM010020863.1:0-12000 GCA_017656035.1 Myanophis thanlyinensis
GCTCATTCCTAATCCTGTCCATCCTGGTCACTCCTAAAGAGAATCTCAACATCCTCATCTCTGCTACCTCCATCTCTTTAACTATTTAACTTTCTTTTTTTTTCCAGAATGCCTACTGCCCCTAGCAGGATTTGAGTAGAGAACAAAAGCTGGCAGGAAGAGCCCCCTCCTTTCCTTTCCCATCCCCTTGGCTAAATTAAAAGATGGTTGCTGACATTATTATAAATGTCACATTTAAGAATGCAGAGAGCAGAGCTAATTTGCATGACAGCTAATTGGGTTTTTATAGCTTCATGGTGGTGGTAGAGAGTCTAATAAAAATAGTTCAACTTGCCAGGGGGAAAAGAGAGAGGGGTATGTTGTGTATGCTGAATAATATAAGCAGTAGAATCAGAATTGCTCTAAGTCAAGGAAAAGGAATCTCTACTGTATGCTCCAGTTGCTGCTGAACTACAACTCTTTGGCAGCTGCATCCAGTATAATCAGTACTAAAGGATGCTGGGAGGTGTAGTTCAGCAGCATACAAAGTAGCAAAGTCTCCCTTCTCTATGCTTAGAGGAAATGAGGTTCCCGTGCCTTCGTTAAGAAAACAACATCTAGAAGACGTTTCCCTAACCATGTCTTTCTAGAATGCAAATTCACATTCAGTCATTCAACAAAAACCAACAAATAAAAGGAGTATGTTTATTTGAAGCATTCCCAATGCCAGTGACACAAGTATTTATATAGTGATCTACAAGAAATACAATGAAAATAACCAAATATCACAAGTATCATAGCCACCCAGGTCCACCACTCAGGCCCAAATCCCATGAGAAGAAGAAGGCAACTTTGCCTTCAAGGACCAGGTGATTCCATAGCCTGGAGGTTACCATTGAGTTTACTTATTTCTAGATTTCTAATTCTTTCATGTCATCTAGCATGAGTAACCCTACACAAGGCTGCTGGAGTCAAATCTATAGATACAGGAAGAGCACTTTCCCTTACATGGTGCTGAATATGGGTTTGTATCTGAGTTCAGCTGCATTCATCCAGCACTGTTGCTGTAAATATCTTTTCAGCTATTGTGTCTTGGAATTCTTTGAAAAAACCAAAGAAGGCCCCAAACCTTCCTAAATCAAAGCAAAGCAAAGCCAAGCCATTTTTACTACAGGTCAAGAATCCAGACTAAATAAGATTTACTAAGGGTTACTAAATCAAAGAAAAATCACTTAGGGGCAGTCTCATCTAGCACCTTACTCAAGAGTTGAAGCATGACTAGGTGCACAGTAGGTTTATTGTAAAATCTGGATCCATCAGATTCTTAAGCCAGGCCACTTTAACAATTCCATCACCATCACCACCAACAGAAATTGAGACAACCAACAATAGGTCTGTACAACACAGAGTGATCCAATGATGACCACTGAGTAAAGGCAGTGTCCTCTGTCCAAATATCCTATCCATAGGTGTATTCTTGCATGTGTAGGTGCATCTGGAAAACCATTAATTGTCAAAGACACAAGTATACATCGACCTCAAACAGACCTGGGTTTATCGCAAAGAGTCAACCTGTTGAATTAGGCCAGGTTAAAAAACAGGCATGACAGGGATTTATGGATAGTAGGGTAGAAGAGGGGTGTGAAACTCGATTTCATTGAGGGACACATCAGGGTTGTGTTTGACCTCGGGGGGGGGGGCATGGCCAGCTTGAAATCACTCTTGTTGGGGACACCGGTGATGGCCCGAGTGCTCTGCCAGTGAAAACAGGATCCCAAGCTCCGTTTTTGGCTGCCAGGACCTCCTGCAACCCTCTGCCATGCAGCCCTCCCGAGCTCAGTTTCTGTTATGTCTGTGCATGCACGGGTGGAGTCTTCCCTCAGGTCCGCCCGCACCGTGCCAACTGCTGGCAGCTGATTGGCTACCGGCCCGGAGGCCCCTGATTGGCCGAAGACAGGGTGAGCTTTGATTGGTTGCAAGCGGAGCCGCAGGGAAGTATAAAATGAGCGGTCTGCCTGCAGCCAAGCGCTTCTTTTATTAGGACAAAAAATAAAAGGGAGCCCTCATGGCTATCTAGTCTGACCCGCGTCTTTGACTAATTTTTGTGCCTGCGAGCTGGGGATTCCGGGAGCTAACAGTTTCCACTGGCAAGAGGGTTGCAGGAGGCTGTAACAGCCAAAAACAGAGCTCTGGAGCCCATTTTCATTGGCAGAACCACCCTGGGCCAGTCCTTTGCTGTTTCCAGGGCAGCCCAGTGGGCCAGATCTAAGTACCTGCCCCCCCTGCCTTGAGTTTGATAGAATATGAGATAGAATAAGAGAATTTTGAGTTTCTGTTTGCCTCATTTTTTTAATCAAGCAAAATCAAGGAAGAGTTATTTTGAGTTCCAGTCTCATATTCCCTTTTATTAGGACTAAGTAATCTTTTCTAAATGTCCCTCCTCCCTTTACAGTTCACTCATTTTTTTCCTGTTTCCAAGGCCAGGTATACATTTCCTCCCACAAATTCACCTTCTGCCTGGCTTTCCTTACTCCACTTCAAAAACGGTGCTTTTTCAAGCACAAGCTACAACGATGTGCCCATAAACACATATCCTTTGCCATGCTTTTTATTAATTGAATTGTTTTAGTTTTAAATTAGGTTTTGCATGTGGGAATAAAACAGGCCAAAGTATCAATTCAATAATTGACATGTGAGAAGTCCTATAGATAAAGGGTCTGTAGAAGACAGAATAGCAGCCTTTTTGTATGCCCCCAGCTGCCTTCTCAGTTGCTGCCAAGTTTTAGTAAGGAAAAAAGCATCAAAATAGGGAAATAGCAAGTTATTGTTTAGCCCGAGCCAGATTACTATCCAGCACGTTTACAGTTTCTTGGGAATAACCACTTGCTGTATGATGGATGGGCGAGGGCAACTTTCGTTATAGCAATTCCTTAACTTCAGAATTCTTTTCCAACGGAGGCCACAAATGAAAATTTTGGAAAGCTAATGCAAAGCACTTTTATCCAAGCAGGATCCCAAGGCTCTTCTAACCAAGGGATTTAAGCTATCAACATTTGATGGAATTAAATAAAATAATAGTTCTGTTAATACTTGCTATGGTTTATTTGAAAAAGTTCTCCATCCTGGGACAATTGATTTCTACCATTTACATTTGAGACTGCATTTTCGGGAATGAGTTTCCTTTTCATTATTTGAAACAATTTTTACTCCCATTTTTACTTCACAATGATTTTCGTGGCAAAATGAATCCCACACCTAGAGATATATGCAGTCACATACCACATACACATGAAATTACATATATCATAACTAAGATGACTTAATGTACAATGCAGAGGAGAAGACACAGCCTCCATTTAAAAACTTATTCTTCCAGCTGAAATTTCAATCTTCAAGGCAAGAAAAACAAAGAACCCACAGATCAATTTTATACCCTCCATTTAAAGGTATGTGATGTTCAAATAATTGCTTTCAGCAGCTCAATTTGCTCCCCAACATTTAACAAATTATATCCTAAACCAGGTTAACTGTTAAACTTCTGATTGAGCTTAATTTAGTTTGCACCTCAAAACTCCAAAACTCTCAGAAACTGCAGATCATTTCACAATGTTCATGCACTAGGCTAGGGTGAATAGCAAAAGCAATCCTATTCAAAAAGACACTTTTCAAGTGGTTGACACCACATCCAGGCATGTTCCAGATGACAGCAAATGTATAGCTGCCATAGAAATTCATATACGTGGCATGGCTTATGATAAAACATCACCTATAATATCACAAACATATCTTCCATCACTGAATCCATAAATAACTGAATTTATAAGTGATCTTTAAAGTATTGATATAGTTAATGTGCTTTGGAATTAATTTAAGCAGATCAAATTACAACTAAATAGTTGTACCTTTAAGCCTTGAGTATTTTCTCATATGGTGTCTGCACCAAGAAATGTACCAGGATTTTGTCTAAAGGTTTGTAATTATTGTTTCATTGTAAATGGGTCCCTCCTTATAGTCCATATTCTCCATATTTGCATAATTTTCTGTTTGTATTTATGTAAAAGAGATAAACGTATTTCAAATACTGGAAAACTTGGATTCAGATCTTCTCTGAGTCTTTCAATCGTCTACTGAGTGCATTCAAACATGTCCAATTTGTACAGACTGTTGAGACTCAAGGAAGCAGAGAATCTTAGTATTATGCCATCTAGATCATTTATGAAGATGTTGAAGAGCACTGAACCTATGATAGAATCTTGAGGTCCTCCAATGCACACTTACCTTCATCTAGTTCCATGTAGTGCCATTGAGGACTGCCTATTGAGTGTGGTTGGTCAGCCAATTGTGAACCCATCTGGTGGTAATATTGTCTATCACATATGTTCTGTCTTACTAAGAAGTAGGCTGTGGTCTGTTTTGTCAACTGTCTTACTGAAGTCCAAGTATACTATATTGACAGTGGTCTTGACTCTGATTAATGGTGGTGTGAAAGTTGTTGAAGTTCTGAGACTTCTGGTGGTGACATTGTGTCGTGGCAGTGCAGAAAATCGGCTCTCCGTGCTCTGTGCTGATCTTCTGCCTTGCAGTGGTCTTTTGAGACCTAGTTTGGCCCTGTGGGGGCCAGCAAAGAAGAGGGGAGCCCTCAAGGGTCGCGTGGGGAGTCATGAACCCCCTCTACATGGAGAGGATCCCTCAAGCCAAGGCTGAAGAAGCCGACCCTTACAGTCAGCCTGGAGGTGCAGTGTTCCGCCTAAGAAGGAAGCAAAAACAGGCAAGCAGTACAGACCTGGCGGTGAGAGTAGAAGAAATTGAAAGTCTGGTGACTGGAAACCTGGTGAGCAAGGACCTGGACGAACATGGATTGATGTATGGAGCGGGAGGTGAACTGGCGGCAATTTAAAGTGACAGTGCTGAGTGAAGGTGGTCAGAACTGAAGCAGCGGTGGAGATTGTATGAACTAAACTGAGCTGAAGGCTGAAGGGCTCAGATTTTGAAGAAGATCTACCCACTGAGGTCTTTTCCTTTTTTGCTAAAAACACAGGATAGTACATTCGGACGGGAGAAGAGACAGGTGTTTAGAGCGATCAGAGGAGGAAGAAGTGGAAGGTAGAGGAGGCTTTGGGCTCCCAGCATGGGAAATGTACTACGACGCGGCGAGTTTAGTATGGATCAAAGATTGGGTAAATTTACGAAATAAAAGGATTTTAATGCTGGAAGGCCATGACTTGCAGAGAGGATGGCATGCATTCCTATGGGACATGAAAAAAAAAAAAAGAACAAGCATATTTTCATAGGCATATGTTGAGGAATTCTCTAAGTCAAATTTAGGGGAAAATTAAAAATAAACATTATAAGAAAATCCCGAGATGGCTATTGATGATGGAGGCATTGATCTATCCCAACACAATAGATATAAAAAAAAAAGGCTAGATATCATGAAATTTCGGATGCCCAAGGAAGATTAAAAACTAACAAGGAACTAAAAGACCAGGGATTAAATACAGATTGATGGTCATACTTACAAATAAAATCTAGATATATCAGAGATTGTGAGGAATTTGGGATGGAGACAGGATTAAATCAATTAGATAAATTATTGGTAGGTACAAAGGAACAACTGATCTCAAAAATATATAATTATTTATTGCAATATAATCTAGCAGAGGAAATTGTGAGGGGACCAATGATAGCGTGGGCCAGAAACATCAGACACAGCATAGAATTGGAAGATTGGGAAAAGACATGGAGGATGAATTACAAAATAACAAAATTGGTAGTATACAAAGAAAACCAATATAAAATATGCTACCAATAGTATCTTTCCCCTCAAGGCTCGCAAAAATGTATCCTAATTTAACTCCAAATTATTGGAAATGCCAGAAACAGTATTAACTATTTTAAGAGTTGCCTTGCTGGCTTTTTTCCTGCACTTAGTAATTTACAGCGTTGTCCTCTATACACATGAATCTACATATACATGAATTTCTTATATGTTGCTTGCATGTAAGAAAGCATGGGATTTCAACCCTAGTTATTTTGTTTGATCCCAGTTATTTTGATTTAATGATTGTTATTGCTTTGATGGTTTTTTTCTCCTAATTTTGTAAAATATACAAATAAAAAACCCAAGCCACATAAAAGTCTGGCATCTAGATCACATAAAAACCTTAGCAGTAACATATCTTTACCAAATTATATTTATTCTACATGGAAGTAATTTATATTATTTTGGAGAGCTGGGTAAACTGCTTTCAACACCTGCAGAACATCTGTTTCTGGAGAAACAGAATTCTGGAGAATTAACTGGACTGTATGCTTGATTATTTGCAATAGAAAATATTTCTATTTGTCAAATTACCCACTAAGAAACAAAGGAATATTAAGTACGGTAACTTGAAGTATTCACACAAGGACATCCACGTAATTATTTTCATTATTCTTTAATTGCTGACCCTTTCTTCTATATATTTACATTTTACAATGGCCTCTCTGCAGCAATTATTGATAAAAGCAACACCAAGAAAGCTGTAAATTATTAAGTACAGGAAGCTGGTTTCTTCAAACAGGTGTAGGGAGGCCTCAACATCAGCCAAGGTCTTCCAGATAAGTAATTTATATATAATCAGCAGATGCACAGGCAGTGTTATATCTGTGGCCTTGAAGTCATTTGTCAAGCCGCTGGCTTGTTTTACTCCCCTTAAGTTCACATAAAGCATTCAGAATTATACTCCATCTGGTTTAAACTGCCAGTTGTCACCAACAAGCCACATTAAGCAGTGTGCTTTTGTTCACAGGGAAGGCAAAATAATTGAAAGCTAGAAAGAAGCAGAGGCTTTCTTTCTTTGTACCTATACTAGAGGAGGAGAAGGGAACCTGAATTTTACCAAGATTTGCTTATTTATTTATTTATTCATTCATATTTGTATACCGCCCCATCTCCCTAAGGACTCGGGGCGGTTCACAGCAGATAAAAACAGAATACATGACAAATAAATATTCAATAAAACAAGTCCCTCCTGATGAGCATTCATCATGGGGAGGGTACTTGCACAGAGTCAAGGTACAACTATGGAAATGCATGTTGAGTTCATGATTATTATTACATGACACAATCCTTAAAAGTGCCTCACTGAAATCTTCCTGTTAATTAACATGCACACACAAATGCCATTTGTATGAGGGAGGGAGGTGGGTAGAGAGAGGGGGTAGCAAGTAATGTACCAGCCTGTGCACCAGCATTGGTCTGTGGCATGCCATGCAAACAAGCGAAGCCTCATCTGTAGGATACAGGCAGGATGCAAAATCATGCCCCCTCCAGTCCGTGGGAAACCATTCTTCATGGAACTGGTCCCTGGTGCCCAAAAAGTTGGAAGCCACTGATATAAATTTTTGGATCTCATGGGAACAAAAATCAGTAAGATGAAAAAGTGAATTGGGATAGCATCAAAAATTTGGGGAGTAGTAGAAATGGCTCTGGGTATTTTTCTTGCATGACTATTCCGCAATCCAGATTCAAAAGGAAAAGGGTGATTTGAAGCATGCAGGCATGTGCACATAGCACTTGGCAACAACTCATTGAGGAGTTATATCTTAACTTGTGTTTTACATGGTAGGGCAGAATTTAATTCAAGGAGTTGCAGACAGGTGGGGAATGTGTGCCCACGTACATTTCAAAACCATCTTTTCCTCTGAATCTTGGCACGCTCCTAATTTTTAGTTTCTAGAATCAGTCCAACGTGGCTTGTACTGCTCTTGATTTGTAAGATGAACCAGAGGATCATCATTTCTATAGGGAGAAATTAAGGGAGATTTGTAAAGGTGTTTTGCAGCTGTGAGTTGGAGATGGCTGGGGAGGTTTTAATCAGTAATCCTCCATGAGTGCTATAGTATGACAGAAGAGACATAATCCAGGGTCCTTGAACAAATCTCATGGAGTTTTGTTCTTACGTTCTTAGAAAGAAAATTAATGAGGTTAAGCAGGGATTAGTGAAGCTAAGGAGGAAAAATCGTCCCAAAGTGTAGTAGCAATAATATTTGTACATTTATTTATTTAAACTCGAACTTTCATAAGGAACACCAATTGCTATCTAAAATTAAGAACAGTGTTTACAGTATAGCTCAAGAGAACATGCCTAACTTTGAGAAAATATAGGTAGTCCTGAACATACAATAGAGCCCAACATTTATGTTGATAAGCAAGGTATTTGTTAAGATAATTTTGCTCCATTTCACGACCTTTCTTGCAGCAGTTGTTAAGTGAATCACAGCAATTAAGACAGTAACATATTAAGTGGCTTCCCTACTGACTTTGTTTGTCAGAAGGTTGCAAAAGGTGATCACATGTGTCTCCAGGGATCATGAATTCTTGTTGAATTCTTCAGCCATCATGAATTTTTGTCAGGTGTCCATTTTTTGATGACTTGACCGTGGAGAAGCAGCAATGGTTGTTAAGTGTGATAAACCGTCATAGATCATTTTTTTTTCAGCACCGTTGTTACTTCAGTCACTAAACAACTGGTTGTAAGTTAGGACTACCAGTTAATAGAATGAAATAGCTCTTGTCCCAGTTTGTTTTTTCTGATGGAATAAAAATCCTAAGCAGTTTAAGTGTAAATTCAAACTGATTGACTCAAAATCTCATTCGGTACTAGCCCACAAATTAAAAGAAAAGTTGTCCATGTGAGTCCTCCTCTTCCTCCCACATACACACACACTCACAGTGTCTATTTTTCAGATCAGTGAATACCATTTCACATAAATGCAACAATCAAGAAGACCAACTGGATGATATTCATGTTCACATTCATTGTGTCCTGCCATTTTTTGCTTTGGTCTTCCATGTGGGCATTTGCCATCAGTGTTAAAATGGTAGGTGGCGCAGGCAACAGTGTCGAGTTCTGCTCACAGTGCGTGGCCATACAATGTGGGCTTTCCCCCATATTTTTGGTCATTGATGCAACAGCCCTCTAAGGCTGGACTGTATCATTGTTGACAAGGTCAAGAAGGGGAACAATTAACAGTGGAGCCTGTGCATCTCCATGGCATGTAAAGAAGGCTCAACAATTTTGGTGGTTGGCCAGGACTCAGCGCTATACAGTGCTATTGGATGGACCATCATTCTGTACACTTTCAATTTTAGACGAATTGGCATGCACTCCAGTGATCGCCTTCCACCGTATACATGTTGTTTTCATCCTTATGCACACTTCCTCATAAATGCCACCATCACTTTGCAGATGTTAAGAACGTAAGTTTTTGTGAGCTGTTGCTCACTTCTACCACATGCTTGGCTGTGCTGTGCTGATGAGATGAGCTGCGGTTCATGAAAGTTTATATCTTTTAATAAGATTTGTTAGTCAGAAAAGGTTTCAACAGATTCCTCCTAATTTTCTGCCACCATATACTAACAGGACTGTCCTACAAGTTTTCCCATTTTGTGCTTCTATGATGCTTTGATTGTCTGCTATAAGAAAGCCACAGGGGTGTTTTTTTGTATTGCATTTGTATACCTGATTTTGCCACTAGGTGGTACTGTGAGCTTTAACAAGAAGCGCGATTGATAAAATTTGATCCCTCCACCATCTCCAAATATGAATACCCGCAGGCTTTCTGTATAATACAACATTCTCATCATGGCTACACAAGCTAAATCGGCTGTTCTTTTCCTGTTTGTAAACACTGTATGTGGAAAACACAGGCACAATTAGAGAATGGTGTTCTGAGCATGGAGGGGAGCTGGCAAAACTGCAATATGGAGCCACGCTAACAAAAGAAGTAAGAACTCAGTTTTACTAAAGGGCACTGAAAGTATGGTAACCACCAGACCCATTCTTCTTCCTCCTTTCTTGGACCCCAAATCGTTAGCTTCTGAAACAAAAATGACAGGTAAGAAAAGAAAGCAGAAGCAGGGAATTTTTCTAATGGGCAACAAATCTCCTGGAGTTTTGTACTTATGTTCTTAGAATTGTAAGCTGCCCACACTCACTTTTTTGAGCTGGAAACCAATAGAAATTGAATGAATAAATACAATAAATACACTCCCTCCTTCCTGGCTGTCTTTATTTCAATAGCAAGAGCAACAACTCCTATGGTGGTTGAATCTGAGTGATTTACCGGTCTTCAGTATGGCAAAAATATATACAATAATATCACCATAAACAGATAAAATAACTATAAAAAAGTGTTAACCACACATTTCTTTGGGAGAAGGATGTTTTTGAAATTTCTGTGGGAGCAATTCACACATCGGAGTATATAGCAAGCTGTATAAAATTGTTAGATAAATAAACAAATAAATAAGATGGTTTGGGGGTTTACATTTAGTTTATCCCATCCAATTATAAAAGTGGTCCCCAAAGAAAGATAAAAGATACAACTTGTGGCATTTCTAACGATAGCCCTCCATAATGGCACATATTTTCCCCAGCAGTTCTTCTAACTTTATGAAACATGATCCAAATTTCCAGTCTCTGTCAGTAATTAAACTGCTAGAATAATGGAGACTAGAAAATGACTTCATTCCCTTCCAATTTATGAAAAGAATCTGCAGCTGTATAGAAAATTGGACAAAGGAATGAAACTGATATGTGAAGATTAAGCCAAACAGATTTCAGAGGAATAGCCAAATTAGTCTTTTTGCAGTCTGTTTTAAATATAGGAGGGAGGGGCTCCCTAAAGAGCCATGTCCTTGAATTTAATGCCTTCCTAGGGTGTTTCTGAAATTCAGCCTGATTTCCTGTAGCCACTTAGAAGGAACCAATGTACCCTGAGGCCTATTTTCTGTCAATTGGTTTAGCCCACCTCTGAGGAAATTAAGAGAGCCTTCTGAAATCCTAAAGGAAAATGCATTTACTGTGGCATAATCTTTCCTGAGGCAGAGAAAGCCTTTTCACACAGTCGAAGAGTTCTTCCCTATTAGCAGGTCACCTGTGAATATAGAAGAGAGAAAAAAAAATGCTTAAAATGCAAACAAAATGAGAAATTGGTAGAGGCTGTTGTTTCATTAAACTGTAAGGAAAGCTTGTGTACATGGAATAAAGTACACAATAAACTTGAGGAAATATTTTGCTTCTGCTGCATTTTAAAATCCAATCTGATTGAAACTGCCAAGTGGCCTGAAAAAGAATGAGGCCACTGGTGACAGGAGCTCCCCCCCCTCTCTCTCACCCACCCACCCACCCCTTTCTGTAGAACTTTCTCCCTATTCTCCAAAGCCACCAAGGACAATGAACACTGCCTGCTTGCCTCCTGTGGCTGCTGCAGCTGTAGCCCTTAGAAAGTTCACCCTAACGTGACAAGAATGAAGAAACCAATCAAGTAGCAAGAGATTCCGTCTTCCCAATGATAGCTGGAGAACAACCTTGGGGGGGGGGGGGCGGATCTCAGGAAAGTCATTAAGAGAATGCAGTATCCAGAAGGATAACTACAGTATTCAGTGTAGCAGAGAGAGACTCCTAAGGAAATTCATAAATCTATTGTTTACAGAATTGTTTTGCTATGCTCTCCCATCTCTGAGGCAACAAAAATTCATGCTATCCCTACAGTGCAATCTTACTAAGCATCCAGAATATATCTGGATATAATTTTAATATACCACATTCTAAGGACCAAGATTCGTGGCTCCTTGGTTGATATTCCAGTCCTGATCAACATCCCAAACATGAAGAAGCTCCTCTTACTGGCATGGACACAATGCTACATGTTACTCTGCGTTGGTATTTCCCACTTTTTTCTCTTCCCATCATACCATAAACGGAACTTTTCACAACAGTCAATGCAACAGAATCTCGAAGTGATGGGTTGACCAGGTTGAACTATTGACCACTAGGTGACAGCAAAAGGTTAGAGATTTGTTTTAGCTGCCATCTCTTGGCCATCCAGACTTCAGTATCCACTGGATTACTGTTAAAGAGTTGAGTGACTTTGGGCCCCTCTCTCTCTCTCTCTCTCTGTCAGGGTTCCACACAACATCATCAATGCAATCAGAATTCCAGAGAAGCAAAGTCCAAAGAATAAGATTTTATT
>JAEANM010020864.1:0-12000 GCA_017656035.1 Myanophis thanlyinensis
CAAACCAGGTTGTGATGTTGCCTGTCAGGATGCTCTCTACAGTGCAGGAATAGAAGTTCCTAAGCACCTTCGGTGGATGTCTGAAGTCCCTCAGGCGTAAATAACATTTCATACCATTCTTAGAAAATTCTGTAGCACAGTCCTCACTGAAATGAATGAGTGCTATGAAAGAGTATTCTGCCGTAGAGAATAAGCATTTGGTAGCTGGTGTTTTTCAGCCTATTTGTCCTTGTTTTTATTGTCCTATACCGTCTGCTAGATGGTAATAGTTCAAAAAAAGGGTGCCCATGATGAGATAGATCTTTAAGGAAGTTTTGGACTTTCTTAAGGCAGTGGGAACTATAAAGCTCTTCCAAAGAGGGTAGAGGGCAATCAGTGATCCTCTGGGCAATGGTGTTAACCCTCTGTAGCGCTGTCCTATCTGCCACTGTACAATTGGAAAACCATACAGAGGTGCAGTAAATTAAACTCTATAGTGCAGTGGTAGAAAGTCACCAGTAGTTTTTCATTCATATAAGTTTTTTATATAAGCCCTTTTGACCAGTGCTGCAATGTGAGTGCCCCAGGTCAGGTCCTCTTTTATGACAACACCCAGAAACTTAAAACTGGCCACTTGCTTCACTCGGTCTACATTGATAAGCAAGGACTGGATGTCTGATCTATTCCTTCTATCGTCCACTATTAGCTCCTTGATCTTACTGGTGTTAAGGACCAAGTTATTGTCTCCACATCATGAAAGCAACTAGTTCACCTCATCTCGATCTGCAGACTCCCGATCACCACACATCCCCACACCCCCGAAGATGAGTCCCACCACTGTTGTATCATATGCAAATTTAATAATAGTATTACTAGCGTGAGTGGGAATGCAGTCATGTACATAAAGAGTATAGAGTAAGGGACTCAACACGCAGCCCTGTGGTGTACCAGTGTTAAGAATAATGGTTGAAGAGATATGATTACCTAATCTGACCCTGAGAGTAGCTAGACAGGAAATCCATAATCCAAAGGCAGATGATGTTAAATTCCCATTTGATATCAAGTAGATTGTTTAGTAACAATAGTATTTTTAAATCCCAAATTTCCATGGTCACAAGCCACATATCTCCCTTGTCTCACACAAGTTGATATTGAATGAACAGAGGCTACTTCTTCCTTTAGAGCAGTGGTGAAATTCAATTTTTTTTACTACCGGTTCTGTGGGTGTGGCCATCACCAAGCACAGAACTACCATTACAACTTCACCAAAGTTACAATGTAATAAGGGGAGAGGCAGTTTCTGTGAACAAGGCAATAAAGATTAGGCTAGAAACAACTGCGTTATTTACAGGATTAACCCTGTAAAGTTAATCTTTACAGGATTAACCCTGCAAAGTGGAAAAAAAACCAAAAGGAGATTTCTTCTAATAACCAGAACCTGTGAGAACTGGCTGAATTTCACTTCTGCTTTAGAGGATGTCCTTGAAACATACCCTATTGAATATCCAATGAGCAGATCCAAACTCACCTTGCTCTTTATTTGCAGATGGGTCTCCCACCTTGAGCAATATTACTTTGCTAAGGATAATAAAATACTCTAGGGCTGAGCTAAATAAAGGATTCAAACATCTGTCCTCTTGAATGCAAAGCAGGGGGCTCTGAAGTACTGATCTGAGATCCCAACATGTTGAATAAATGTCGGTCAGGAAGCAAATATTTGAAAACAAATAGCCACCTACCTCAATATAGTTTCATGGGAAGGTTTTGTTGTAATTATATGTTATAATTTTACTGCAGCTGTATAAAGCTATACCATAGAGAACAATAGTTCAAAAATACTGGAAAAGTAATGGAATTGTTATCCCAGTACACTGTGATGTAAGATATGCTACCCTTATTTCTGCTTGTGAAACAAAAGTATAAATTAGGGCCTGCCTTATAAATATGTTTGTTGCACTTCACAATATCCATCTGAATTTAACTTAACAGACATTGGAATCCAACTCTGCCATTCTAGGCGGTACTCATGCACCAGAATCTTTTCAATAACATTCATTTGATTAGGATTTACTTCTCAACTTTTCTTTTAGTTGACTCTTGCCGAATCAAAGAACATAGGATTTACCTCCAAAGATAATGCCAAAGCTCTACCAGAAGAAGACACTATATGGCACACTTATTCCCTGGGCTTCACCTCACCTCAGCACCAATGGACAACTCAGTCCTGGATACATTCTCCATCCTGCCACAATGCAGCAATACAAGCAGTGCAAGCCCTTGTCCAAAAGTCACAACAGCGTGAGCAGGTTAGATATACGAGTGCTTTCATTTTATTTAATAAGCTTTTATCTACTTGCATGTCATCCAAGGCTGAGCAACTAACATACCCAAATGCAATAATAAGATTAAAACATAATTTAACAAAACAGTACAACATAAGCAATTACCGGTACTTCATGCACTGAGAAATAAGCCATAATCCAGTAACCAACATTCCTCCTCCATATCAATTCTCAAATGTTCACAAAGTCAAGTTTTCATTCATTTCAAAAAGCCAGGAAAAGTGGGGCCCATCTGATCTCTGAAGCAGTGTTATTCCAGATAAGGGAGGCAGACAGTCCAGCCCTTGTTCCCTGTGAGTTACAGCCCCTTGGGATATAGGTCCAGATATGATCAAGTTAATAATAAGTCGTATATATTTCAAATAATATTAAATATATTTAGAGTTGTGACTTTAATGGAGAATGAATCAGCTGTGATTTTCCCCAACTTTGAAATGCAATTCCTTGTAGCATTTGGCTGCAAAAGCAATTAAGACAATTTGGAATCAATCTGCAGTGCTGGATATAGAGAAAGATGTAAGTGCACTGGAGTAGAAAGACTTTCACTTGGGGAATTCAGAAACACTTATTATACGTCCAATATACGTTGATTTATAGTATTTTAGATCTGGACTAAAATATTTGTCCAAGGATTTAGTTTTTATAAAAATATAGTTTTTTTTTAATAAAAATATAGTTTTTTTTATAAAATTGAGAAGTTGGAGATAATATCTGGAAATTGTAACAAAAGTTTAAGTGAAGATGTTTGTAATTCTGTGGTCCATATTTCTTCTTTTTTCCTATAAAAGCACCTAGGCCACCATTCTAAATGGTGGCTTTGTTATACATAGCCAAGTGGCTGATAAAGTGAATGAAGCTAAAATATCCTTTGGAATCAGGCATTATCACTTAGAGCAGAAACCTATCTCCTTTCTATAAGTAAAATTAAAACAAAACATACTGAACAATGTTTAACTATTACACAGACCCTTACAACAAAAAAGCTGCCAATATTCTTTCCTATTTTGTCTAGGGAATTTCAGGGAGAGTTATTTTGCTCTAGCTTATTTGTAAATTAAACAGATATTAAAACTATCCTATTAGTGTGCAAAGTTCTTTATTTCAATATATTTTGAGTTGGCTGGGTTTATTTTCTGTCCAAAAAGTAAGGAGCACGATGCTTATACTTCAGTTTATGTTCACATTTTAGTGGCTATTGCTGTCCACGCATGAATGCTGGCCATCCCAGGTGGATTTTGTGAATGCTAGAAAGATACGCTAGATCTACAGCTGCAGATTTATATCTCCAACTGTATAACTATAGTGGACTGTAGTAAACAGCTGCAGGAGATAATTTCAGGTAGTAAAGCAGTGATCAGTGATCAGCCCTGAACTCTTTCTGCACTTGCAGCTGTTCTCCCCAGCTGCTCTTCTTCCAGGCAGGTGAAACTGAAAAGAAGTTCAAATGGGATAGGCAGAATACCTTAGGGACAGAAGAAACATTCAGCAGTCTTTACCATCTCTCTGTGAAATCTGTTCCCACTTCCCGTGCATAGGAAGTTTCCTGCCTTTAAACTACCCACATTGGCTTAATTACACGCAAAGCCTCCCCCTTTCTGTTTGAACTGTCATGTCCATTTCAGACCATTTCCATTGTGATATAGATGTTAGAGTGTTAAATTAAGATTTGGAAGATCACAGTTCAGATTTTGGCTGTAAAGTTTCTGGGTAATTTAGCCTGGGTATCACTCTAAGCATAATGTAGCCTACGGAAGAGATTTGTGGTAAACATTAATAAAAAGAAAACCCCAAAGGATAAAACTACATATTGAACCCATCAGCAACTAGATGGGAAAGGAAATTTATGAATAATAAATTACCTTGGCATTTTTGCAAACTCTCAATTTTCCTTCCTTAGACTTATTCCCAACTCACATTCACATAGACACTCTGGAAAACCTCTCACTCATCCATTTTGTTGTCTTATGTGTTTCACGTATATTGAAAGCTACTTGAATAATATCTGTTTCTTTTCATTGCTCTGTATATCTGGGAGAAAGTTATAGATCAGGAAACAACCTATGGCTCCAACAAGATAGCATACAGCCCCCAACTACTTTTGGGAGGGGAAGGCCTGCAGAGTCACTTTTGACTATGGAGCTAAACTTCAACATCTCACTACCCAAAAATCAGAAGCTTAGTGTAGGAAGAAAAATCCAGTTCAGTTCCAAACCGGGAGGAAAAAAATGCTGGAAATAAAATGGAGACTGGCTACAAGGAAAGAAGGTCTCTGTTTGTTTGGTTTTCAGAAACTTCAGTGACAGCAGCATGTTTCTGGGATGGCTGAGAAAATGGCTGAGTGAGTGGATAGATTTTTATAGGGTCCTGGGGTTTGGTAATTGAGATGTTCCAAGAGGTTGTGCAAAGTAGTAAATCTTGTGTCCTTTACTATTTCAGTGGTGGTGGATTAATCCTATTATGTCCTAAAAGGATATAATAGGATATACACATATACAGGATATACATATATCCTGTCCTTAGAATTTGGGTGGAGGAATATAAATTCTTAATCCCATCAGCTCCGGTCTGAGGAAGTTTATGGCTGAAGGCATTTTGTTTATGAATAGATTGGCCCAGTCTTTCTGAATGGATACCAAATCTCCATTCCAAAAGACCAGTCTCTTCTGCTTGAGGCTGTTTTCCTATAGCAGGAAGACTGGGGCTGCTTTCTGCCTTTAAGACCATATTTCTTCATTTCATCTTTGGGGAAATATTCGATACTGTCTCTTTTTAATATTAAGGACAAAGAGTATTTTAATCTGGGGGGGGGGGGGTTCGTACTATAGTTTTCCACAATTTGTGGGAGGGAACATACCCAAAGTATAAACAAGGTGGAAGATCCCAGCCCATTTTCTATCACTGTCGCGTTCTCAGCATCCCCCTTTGAAACTATAAATTCCCAAAAGATTATCCATTCCATTCTAGATAAATGCTACTTTATAAAACTTGTCATCTCTTTATTAATATGTATTCTCACCCACTTGCTTCACTATGTTTTAGTGGAATGCAAAGTTCCTAAGGGAGGAAGTATATATCCAAAGTCTAGATTTTAACAATGGAAGTAAAATTCTTCTTTTTACTCCTGAACCTTACTCCTTCATACAACTGATGCTAAAGAAAGAAAGAGGATAAAAGCTATACCTCTCCTATCCTTCTATGTACATGGCAAAGAAATAGCTGTTACAAGTCCTTCGACAGCCATTATTATCCAGCACATTGTCAGTGAGAGAAGATATGGCTCATCAGAAAGGTCAAGGGACTGATTTTGAGGCATAACTTTAAGATTTTAAAGGTTTCTTTTATAAAAACCAAGATCCATTGCTGTAAAGATTTGGCTGATTAGGATGGACGAAGATATTGATTGGAGCACTTGGTTTATCTGTTTAATGTAGAGAGATTTTCTCTCCTCTCGTGTATGCTTTGTGACATCTGATGTGGGAAGAACTTCTTGTTTGATCTCTATGAACAGGAATTGCATGTGCAGTTGGAATCCTGCAGAGATATCCTGGGATCTGTCAAGAAGCAGCTTGCCGACTGCCAGCAGGAAATGAAGGCAGCTGATCAACAGCTGCAGGAACAGAAGCAAGAATGTGAAGAGCTGACAAGGGCCCTGGAGGACTGCAGGCTGAAAGCACAGCATTGGAAATCCTCAGTGGAAGTTCTAGAAAGGTGAAGGTGGAAAAAAAAAAAAAGCTTGGCCTATTACCGTAATGATCTCAAGGGGCATGGCTTTGACTCAGTTCTTCTGGCAGTTGCACCAGTTGTGGCCTCAGAAGATGCATCATAGAACTTTTTTAGTGATTTGTCACTTTCAAAAACTCTTCTTGTTATGCAGATTCCCATAACTTCTGGGGAAGAACTTGGCACAGTAACAGAGTATCTATTTGCACACAGAAAATTCCAAATTAGCATTTCCAAACAGGACTGGAAAACTCTCTGCTGGAGAGTTGTTGCCAATCATTAAGTATAAACAGTATTGTACTAAATAAGAATGAGGCACATGCTGCTCCACCAGAATGTTTTTTTGCAACCTTTCAACTCTGATTTCATTGCCAAAATTCCATTATAAGCTACCAAGCAACAGCCCTTGGTGGTATATGTATTTCTTTTTCTGCAAAGTAAAAGGTATGTTTTTAAAAAAATTTTAAAAAACCTCCCATTTGGGAGAGGGAGATATTGGTATTTTCCTTCTGATGACATCTTCATATCAATTCTATGTCCCTGTAGCCATTTATCACTGAAAACATACTGTAGGTTGTTAAAATGCTGCAGCTCCTGGCCACAAAAATACTACCTGGTTCTGAGTTAGATAAAGTTGTTTTTTGACCCTGTATAAAGCAGCCCTATATCTGTCTGGGGCATAATTTTAATGATTGAGTTTGGAACTTACTCTTGGGAGGATAAAGAAAAATATACTATCGATGTTTCCATGGTATTAACATGGAAGGCTCTTCTGTTCTGATGATGTGATTTCACTCTTTAACACTACATTCTGTTGTGATCATCAGCCAAGGATGTGAACAGTGATGATTAAAGTGATGATTAAATGCTGGCTTTGGGAATAACATATGTCAGCATTTGTTATTGCCAGAAGTTATCAAATATCTCTGCACATGACCTTAGCAATATTACAGTGGTATTATTTAGCTTTGATGTTTATAAAAGCATATGTATACAATTAATTTGTTCAGAGAAAGTCATGTGGCAAGGAAAGGTATCCAGTAACATATGAAGAGGATATTTACAGATCTTCTAAATCAGGGGTCTCCAACCTTGGCAACTTTAAGACTTGTGGACTTCAACTCCCAGAATTCCTCAGCCAGCAAAGCTTAAAGTCCACAAGTCTTAAAGCTGCCAAGGTTGGAGACCCCTGCTCTAAATGCAGATAGAGTAATGGACAAATGCAACTTCCATCTTATAGCTTGACAGCAATGCAAAAGACCCTCTTGTGGATGTCAGTAGAGTACATCTTCAAAAAGGCCTCTACTGCTGCTGTCTACTGTTAGATAGGATAATAATGGCAAAAGCACACCTAGAACTTTTAAAGGTTAATATTAATGACTTAAATTGGTGCCCTTAAAATGATGCTAAGATTTTTGCAAAAAAAAAATGTCTTCCCTTCTCTGGCACTTCCTGGAATCGCTATATGATAAAGTGGCGTCACATGGTAGTTCCAATTATCAGTAAAAGCATAGAGACCCTTGACTCCAATTAGCCTGGCTCTGCTATAACAATTTTTTAAAATTTTTTAAACTTAAGCAAAGCCAGAAGAGATCTTTGGTTCAAATGAGATAGTTTAAAAAGTAAAAGTAATCCTTGTTCACTCCCAGCCAATGAAATTAATATTTTTGTTTTAGAAAAATCCTTACAAAAACTGTCTAGTCAACATGGGCATGTAAAGCAGATTTTTTTTAAAGATCCACCTTCCTTTAATATATAGTGTATCTCCTGTTACAATCCATTTGACTTTAGAGTGCAATGTGTCATAATTCTGCCTTTAATTAAAGTTCAAATAAATGGTTTTTAATTCTTTCCATTTCAGTCATATGATGGTGAAAAATAGTTTAAATTCTCATCTGAAAGCTTGTCTGCTTTAGATATGCTTTGAACTTAAAAAAAAGTTCTAAAGAGTTATTAGCAACAGCAGTTCAAAAACAGAAGAGATAAATATAACAGCTTCTGAGTAATAATCATATAGAAGAGTGTATGCAGAAAAATAATTTTCTGTTCTCTTGCTGTCATGATAGAGGAGTGATCCTCAGCATTTCCCTTAGTTAGGGAATTGTGGAAATCAGATGTGCTGGTTTCATCTACAACTGAGGTGCCCCTTTTGCTCAGTGCAGAACTGTCTGCCTGCTGATAAAATCTAATTCACACAATCACTGCATTCAAGTTCCAACTCCTAGTGCTTTGGTTAAGGCACCAGACTAAAAAGTAGGAGAACGTGACTTCTAGTCCTACCTTAGCCATCAAAGCCAGCTGGATGGCCTTGGGCCAATCATTCACCCTCAGCCCAACTCACGTCAGAGCAGGGGTCGGGAACCTTTTTGACTCAGAGAGCATGAAAGCAAAATATTTGTAAATTTATTTCAGTAAGAGCCATATATTCAGTAAGACCCATCACTCTTGAGGGGAATCCCTTTTCCTGCAGGCTGCTCCATTCCCCCCTCCCCCCCGCTTTTAACGTTCCACAGCAGCGCGTAGAATTATTAACCATTCTAATTGATTCCTTCACGATCTTGCTCTCTCTCTCCCTCACACACACACACGCTCAGGGACCTTTCCTCCCGTCCTCTGACTGAGGGGAGGAAGAAAACGGGGAATCCTTCAACTCCTGGTGCTCTCAGCCCGTCCAGCCAGAACGTGGTCTCGCTCCCTCACAGGATGCCTCCCTTTAGGTTTGGCTGGCGCATGTGCGTGCCGAATTCATCCCTACTGCCCCACATCTCCTCCCTTTCCACCCACCCCCACCCCTCCCCATCACTGTCTCTAGCACCTATTTCCTATTGGTGGAGAGCGCCTTGAGGGGAATGGTGGGGGCAAGCCTAAGAGAGGAAAAAAAACCCTCTTTCTATCGATGGATTATGTTTTTTCTGTGAGCCAGATGAAATTCTTCAAAGAGCCACACCTGGCTCGCGAGCCATAGGTTCCCGACCCCTGCGTCAGAGGGTAGTGATTGTGGGGAAAATAGGAAAGGGAAGGTGTGTTGAATATGTTGCCACCCTGAGTTATTTGTAAAAAATAATAAAGGTGGGATACAAATAAATAATAATATAAATACCATTCCTGCCCCATTCCCCCTTGGGAATGTACTTTCATCCCTTGGGCACGGCCATCAAACTGTTCCTGGCCTTATTTTCAGGACCAGCTGATGTCAATGGGGAGTCAAATTTCTCTGGAGGGCATTTTTGCATTGCTACATATATTTATCCAAGGACCTAAGAAATTGTTGCTGGACCCAAATTCCCATTATTGCCGGCTAGCAGTGCTGTTTAGTCCATGTGTTAAATTTATGTTTTACTGACAAAGAAATAAAGGGAGTTTAGTATAGATCTACCTTATTTCAAGCTATTTAGCTCTCACCAGCTAGGGAAAGGTTAAATGTTTTTTATCAGGGCAACGTGGTCTACTCAATTATGGGACATAGCATATTGCTTCCACTTTTGCTTTTCAGCCCCAATCCAGGAGCCTTCACAGGCAGTCACTTTTGCAACAAACTATTTTTGTTTTAAATTTATGTTTTACCACTAAAAAAATAAAGGGAGACTAATATAGATCTATTTCAAGCTATTTGGCTCTCATCAGCTAGTCATATTATTCTGGGATTCAAACCCAGGCTACTTGCATATTAAGTAGATCTATTAATTTCTAAGCCACAGGCTCTCCTCCCTTTGTTGGCTATACCAGGGGAAAGATTAAGTGTTTTTTTATCAGGGCAATCTGATCTACCCAATTATGGGATGGAGCATACTGCTTCCTCTTTCTAGTTTAATCCATGGTTGACCCAGATCATAAATAGCTTTCCAGCCAAGAACCTGGGAAGGCAGTATGCAGAATAAGGATTTGCCTGACCTCCCTTCTATACTGTAATGCAAAAGCAAACTGTTTACCGCTGTCATCGTGACCATGGATTTTTTTTAAAGAAGTTTAAAGGAATTATTTTGATCCTTATGTGAAATGAAATGTGCCTTTATTTATTTGCTTGTGTCAGTCTATTGTAAATGAATGTGTGGACTCTCAGAATACCATATACCCAGTTAGTCTACTATGAGATCATTTCAAATCCTGCCTCCCCACTTCCTGTAGCATTATAAACACTAGAAATTGAACAGAGATTACACAGCCTTTGTATAATGCAGGTAGTGAAAGCCAGGCAATGCTTCTTTGAAAAGTGGGTTGACAAGGCTAGATTTCTAGTGAAGCCAGTGAAAAAATTGCAGAATTTTTTTCATCACCCAGTGTTTTCTCTTTCCAGTTCTGTCCCACACTATTCTTCCAACAAGAATTTCAAATGTATGGCTTTTATAACTGGACAAAAAGCAAAGGGGTAGGTAATTGGAAAGGAAGGATTGGGATGGGTATGGGTATGTGAATCTGTTCCTTCTATATTTTCTGATAGAAAATATTTTTATGGTCTTTAGAGGTATGCAATGATAGTTCCACCGTGACAGGCAAAGCATGCCCATGGTCTGAATGACCTCGGCCCAAAATTGTTCATATATTTTTCCTCACTTCTCAGAGAGAAGGAGGCCTTGGAGATAGCAGTCGAAAGCCAGATTCAACAACTTGATGCCTCCCATCTGGAGGTAGAGCGCCTGAAATCAATGAATGGAGAGCTACAGAAACAGCGAAAACTCCTTGAAGAGCAAAAAGAAGATGCGATTAAGGAAAGGGAGAGGACAAGGAAGGAATTGGAGCGGGGGTGAGATGCCACAGTTGTGTTTCTAGGACTGTGTAATGAAAGAGGAATAGGCCAAGAGGATATTGGTGGGCAGCAGCTACTAGCTGAGACATTCCATTATGTGGGTGGGAAAGTAATCGGTGAAGAACAAATCCTTTTCACTCAGTGGAAGCCCCAGACTCTTTAGGAAAATCCTGTCAAATTGATAAAACATTTTAGGGCTAGTTAATTCAGATTTAAAAAAAATAATCAAAGAAAGAAAAATGGAGATACAGTAGGCAGAAAGCATTTATTTATGCAAAAGTTGTGGAATTGGATGCTGCAATATATGAAGACAATTGTTTTAGATCACTTAAAAATATAGATATTTATGGAGAGCACAGTCAACAATAAGCTTAGATAGGATTACAGTTAATTGTTATTCCACATTCAGACACAGTACCACGTTAATAGTTGTTACTGCAGAAAAACAGTAAGAATAACTATTTGCCCTTATGTCTATTCAGGATTCTTCCAGACTCATGGTTGCCTGGGGTTTAAAATAGAATGCTTGAATGGGATGTTCTAACAGATTTCTTCCATTCTCGTTATTGCAATCTTGTCAGTATTCATTGCTAAATGTAAGGACAGTACAAATAGGTTTGGGCATCTTTTGGCCAATATGCCAAAGTCCAGTCTCCACACAGACATTTTCATCCTGTTTTGTGCAAGTTAGGGTCTCTAATCCAGAGACTACCATGCACATCAATATACATATTCTCCAATTCAGATTTAGAGTACAAAAAATAGTACCTCTTCATATTCAGGAAGCATCAACAATGCGTTCAGCATAATCTGCTATAGTTCAACTGCAAAGCCTAATTAAACTTTTCTCTTTCCATAGACAAAGATCTCTGGAGCAACTTGAGGAAAGAATGTCAGTCCTGAAGAAAGAGCTAGTGAATGTGAAGGAATCTTTGAACCAGGCCATGATGGAAAAAGATGTACTGGAGAGTGCAAAGGAAGGCTTGAGCAAAGCACTATCCAAAGTAAGGATTGCTTGTTGATGTGTTTTTGCATGACATTGGGGCTCTATTCCCATTTCTTGCCATCACGCTCTGCTCGCACTGACACGAAGCAGAAAACTGAGGATGGTGAGTGGGACTTCACCAAAACGTCACCAAGATACTCTCAATCTTACACGGGAAAAGACCTGAACACACCTAGACCTACATACCTGTACCTGTGAAAATCTATGAA
>JAEANM010020865.1:0-12000 GCA_017656035.1 Myanophis thanlyinensis
GTGGGAGCGCACTGGTCGGCTGGAGGCTGATGGTGGCAACAGGCGGTCCTGTAAGTACCCAGGTCCCAAGCCATGGAATTTCTTATCTAAGAGAGTAATGCTGTGCACATCTGCTTAGACTGAAAGTCCCTGGAATTTGGTGGGGCTTATTTCCAAATATTGCATAATATAATGTATCTTAAAGATCCCTAATTTTATCTAAAATGTAAAATGAAATGTTATTACCATAGAAAACTATACAGAGATTCCTCTATTCATTATAGACAGACAGTGCCATCTGGCAAAGATGGGGTAAATTCATAATTTTCATAAAGCTTTTGGCTTCTGAATTATTAATTTAGCCAAGTCCTTCTGGGCTATTTTTTCATATGTCTCACTTGAAAGTTAGCTCCAAGAGAAAGGACGCTTAAGAGTCATGGGTTGGATAGTAGGCGTTCTTAGGTGGGGCGATTCCATAGCATCTACTGTATGTCCAACAGAATAATCAATTCACCCTGAATGTGAGAAGCCGCTGCAGGCCTGTGAAATGTTCGGCCCCACCCTAAAGGACGCTGCCTCCTCAGCACAGCAGATGGATGAAGGTGGATTTTCCCAGATAACACCCAAAATAGCCATCCACTATCTTACCACTTTCTCTGTAGTCCAGGGAGTGTTTAGGTGTGTCTACCCCCCAAGACGGGAAGCGCACGATGTGGGTTCATGGCATCTCCTTTTCAAAATGCAAAATGCCAGGTGGATAGAGGCAACTGTTCAAAGGCAACATGACTAAGAAAGCTGCAATAGAGAAAGCAGGAAAGAGGGAGGGGTTGGGAAAGACAGCTAGAAAGGATCCATTTAGGGGTATGGAGATATCAACACCATACTAGTTTTCGACTGACGAACCACTATTCAGGCCAAATTTTGGTTGCTAAGCGAGACATTTGTTAAGTGAGTTTTGCCCCATTTTTACGACCTTTCTTGACACAGTTAAGTGAATCGGGCTTCCCTTTGACTTTGCTTGGCAGAAGGTTACAAAATTGACCCCCGGACACTTCAACTGTCATAAACACGAGTCAGTTGCCAAGCATCCAAATTTTGATGATGGGGCCATGGGAATGTTGTAAGTGTGAAAAATGGTCATGTCACTTTTTTCAGTGCCGTTGTAACTTCAAATGGTTACTAAATGAACGGTTGTAAGTCGAGGACTACCTGTACTTAGGATACTCAGGAGTTTTACTCCTGTAGGAAAATGAAGCTATGTGCAGCATCATACTTCTCCAAAACTGACAAAATACCAGGTCCTGAACAAAAAACTTACAATCTAAATTTCAGTTGCAGAAAAAAACAACAAAGTGAGTATGAAGGATTATATTGGATGTGGAGCAATCTCATGGTTTAGGAAGCAGAAGAGGAGACTGAAAATTAGAGGAATATGTTTTTACAAATCTTGTGTGGCCTAGATCTAAATATCCACAGATTTGCTAGTTTCTACAAAGTAATTACATTCCAAGCGGGGACTGGCTTCAGTATGTTGGAAATATTTTTTTACAGCTTTGTATATAAGACTATGTAGACACAAGTAGAGATGTTAAAATTCTTTTTCCTTGATGCCCAACTTAAAGTCAACTAAGCTAATTTGTACTTCCAGGTTTTCACACAGATTGGAATAGTTATTTCTAAGGTTTTTTCCCCCCTTTTTTAAAATTCTGCCTAGCAGTCCTTGGCTCAAAAATGCAGTAAAATGTTTACATAATGGAATTATGTGCATGAAAATCAGCATGTTAGTAAACGTTTTGTACACAAACAAACCTTTTAAAACTATTGCAGGGTTGTGCCAAAAATTTACACAACATACTTTTGAATAGATGCAAAAGTAATAAATATTACAACCTCCTAGAGCCTGATCCTAACAGAAGTCCTCTATTTTAGGCATCAGCAATAATACTATTACAGTCACATTATATTTCAATAATTAAGTTGCAGCCTTAGTGCTTTTATGGACATATATCTGTTCTACCACTGATGAAATAACCATGGAATGAAGCTAGAAATGTTAAAAGTAATAAATAAGAATAGTAATAGTTAGTTCAATAGTTAGTTCAAGGTAATAGTTCAACCAAGTAGCAAAGCAGAAAAATATGCAGTGACACAAAAATTAAGATTCAATCCAATTATCTGATTCTCAAAAGTCCACCCTGTAGTTCCTGATCGAAATTTCTATTGGTAAATAAGCATGGGCAACGTTGTAATACACACAATTGGAAACATGGAAGACCTATCTCTATATCTCATTGACTTCAGTGTGCTTTGAAAGGTAAACTCAGCAGAAGTATAGAGTTTTAACTGAGGCTTTCTTAACAGAGAAAAAAATAAGTGTCTACTGTAACTCTCCATATTTTGCAATACCAGATTAATCTATTTTTTTCCTTCTCCAGCAGAAGAATGCTACTAATCTAATGCTACTGCTACTGGTTTTCTGCTTTAAATTTTTTTTTTCAATTATCTGCTATTTGGGTGGTCAAATAATACTACAGGTTTTTTCCCCACTATTTATTTCATTTATTTAAAACCTTTTTTATACCAAACTGGGTGGCTTCCAATCAAGAATTAAAACAATGTCACTAAGAAAACAACTGTATTAAAACTATTAATACCATAAACATTAAAAACAAAAACCTGGCACCAGGTTAAGCTTCTGACATACAGACACCTCATCATATCCCAGGGCTTGGGGGGAAAAGCCAAGTCTTCAGTGGGTTTTTTTTTTTATAAGCTAGGAGAGTAGAGCCCTACCAAACTTCAGGCCTATATGATGGATGGACCACCTCTCTCAACAATACCCTGGGAATAAAACAACCTCATCTGAGGGACTATCAGATTCTCTTATACTCTATTATTTTGAATATGTAATTCAGTAGTCATCGCAGAATTTATGACCTTAGATTACAATTTAGACATCAACTGGGGATTTACTCAAGAAGACGTAGAAGGTCAGTAGGACTTTGTATTTCCAGAAGCAGCATGGGACAGCAATACTGTAGCATGTGTCAAAAAGGCAGAGATTCTTACTCCTTTCCCATAGGACTTATAAGCAAAATATTTTACCACCAACCAATTAAAATTTGGTAGAGCTCACTTACAATTGATTTGGGCTATCCTGGATCTCTCCATCACACTTACATTGTTAGAAGCACGGATGCACTTTCAGAGCATTAGACCCTGGAAGCAGCAATAACTAAGTCATAAGTTGTCCTCAGACCTCAGCCAGATGTTCACCCACGGCCTTCCTCTTAACAAGCTGCAAGCAACAAATTCACTCTGATCTCAGCTTTCTCTCCTTGTGTGTCCAAAACACTGGAACCAGCAAGTCTCTTACAAAACCCTGAGTGGACAGAGCGAGCTTTTTTTTTTTTTTTCCCGTCTTCTCCAGCAGAACTTCCCACAAGATTTATTTCTTAGTGCTCCAAATTCCATCTCATCCTTTTCACTGCCCCCATCCCCAATCCCATCACTCACAGCAGATTGTTGTTAATGTGAGCTGCAGTCAAGAGGCATCCCCAGCAACCGTATCCCCTTTAGCAGTTCAACAAGTCCACACAGGTCACTCCAGCTGCCAATTCTAGTAGACAGGGAAATGGATTCTTAATTATTTTTCCAAGCCTGTCATGGAGGGCTTTGTTTCTCTTTTCTCTGTTGTGTCACTAAATGTTGGAGATGAGTCACGCCAAGGGATTCCTTTTCTCTTTCTTTTTGCTAAATGAACAGAGTAACTTTTAAAACTGGGGGATATGAAAGCTCACCCAACATTAAGAACACTTTCATAAATTACATGAACATCTGTGCTAGACATTTAAACAAATTTAGGTATCGCAGCTTCTTCTAAAGCACCTCAAAAACTCTAATTTTCTGAGGGCTTTGAAAAGCTCTTTACAATCTGGAGCCTTTGCTACTAAAGTAATTTCTCTTAAATCAGGACACCTGAGCATTAAAAAGTTTTAATCAGTTGCTGTGAAAACATACCTCATGAATCCCATTTATTCCAAAATGAGACACTTGTGAATGTTGTCAGTAAAGTAAAAGAAAGACAATTATAAAGGGGAAAAGTTAAGTGTTAATATCCAAATGATCAAACCTAAATTGTGGGATGGAAAGGACTTTAAATGATATCTGGGCATCTTGAAAAATAGATTTTTGGATTCTTCTGTTTATGTTCCAACAATTATGTCCTCACCACCACCACCACCAGCCATTTGCCAAAGATGTGGTCTAAAAACAAGTGTCAGAGGCTGCCAAAACTAACAACTGTATAACTGTATATTTTAAGACCTGATTTACCCAGCTGAATTTTACTTGACAGACTTGAAGTTTCCCTCAAGTGCCCAGCCCTGCTGACTTCACACCAGCCATTGAGATGTGAAAAGCAAACCAAATTACAAAGTGGAAACCAGGTGAAAAGGCTCTGTCTGGGATTACCTTGGGCTACCAATCTGTCATTTTTGCAAACCGATTGGTGATGGGTTTTGTTGCGACTTCCATCCCTTTTTTAATTGGATCTTAAATGCCTCCAAGAATCTTTCTTTCTTTCTTTCTTTCCTTCCTTCCTTCCTTCCTTCCTTTCCACTGTTTAATTCAAATGACTCCTTTCCTCCATACCCTTCCCCCCAAAAAAAACAGATGGAGAAACGATCTGACACACTTTGTTTTCGCTTGACAAAGAAACATGAAGAATTCCCAATTTCAGGCACCCACCAGAGGAAACGTCCAAGCTAAAAAGTCATCGCGTTGCTCTAAACCGAGCGCTCTGTGGAACAGAGAGCCCAGCCACCGTCCGAAGCTCCTTTAACTTGTTTTCTAAAGTTCCTTGAGATGAATCCCTTTCTCGCTTAAAAAAATAAAAATAAAAAACCCATTTTCCTTCCCCGCATTTTTTTCCCCCCTCGCAACGCTTACAGCCATCCGAACCTGCAGATTGTCAAAGATGCCTCCAAGGCGAGACACTTTTTAAGGAAAAAAAAAAAAAAACTTCAAAAGATTGCCACAATCACTTGCGAGTTAAACGCACACGCAAACTTACCTTTCAAAGGGTGAGGCGGCGGAATGTTTGGACGGGCATGAGAGATCCTCGTATTCTTTATTGGGGTTCGGTGGCGATCCACTCTTTAAGATCTGGCCCCGGTTCCGAAATTCCAAAATTCCCGCAAACTTCCTTCCCCAAAGAGCAACATCCAAAGGCTGGAAAGGGGGGGGGGGGAGCGCTTGAAACCAAAAACAAAAACAAATCACAACGCTCCCAGCAGCTAAATCGAGAGCGCTCTAACCCTTCTCCAAATTCCCCAAACTTTCCACATCTTGTGCTTCCAATTCTTCCGCCTCTTATAAAAATAAAATCCAAGAACCGGAGTCTGTTGAAAGCCGTTAAAAAGGCGATCGGGGGGTGCCGCTTCCCATGCCTGCACACCCAGGCATCAGCAGCAGCAGCAGCAGCACGCGTTATAAATGTTCGCTTCTCCAGCCTGCAACCCGGGACCACCTTGAAGCAGGAAGTTTTGGTTTTCTTTCAAAACTTTCCCGATGCTTTCTTGAGCTTTCGCACATGGAGCCAATCAGCCGCAGCGTCTGCGCTGCTGTCTTTTGAAGGAGGGCTCTGCTGGGACCCGGGGAAGCTCGCTGGCGGGAATGGGATGGGAATGGGATGGGATGGGATGGAAAGGCAGTTTTGTTTTGTTTTGTTTTCTTTGCGCTTCCCCCCCCCCCCAACACTCCCGCCTCTTGCAACTTTCAAGCTGTTAAAAGAAGAGGGTGGTGATGGTGGTGGTTGTTTTGGACAGTTTCTAAGTTGTTGGCCGTCTTTTCCTTAAGGTGGGATCTCTAGCGGCAGGAGAAGAGTAAGCCGAGCCCTGTGTGAGGTTTTAGATGGAAGGAGCCCCTCTCCGGCTTAGTTCTCACAGCATGCTGCCTCCGGTGCCAGAGCGCTCTGGAAAACCTGGCCTGGAGTTTTGGCCATTCATACAGTACACGCGCCGACATAGGCATGTGTCATGTGTGACATATGCGGATGCAAACTGCTATGCATGCCTCTTAAAGGAGCCTTTCTCGTTCTCCCCACTCCCACCCGCAAGTCTTTCTCTAACGGAGGACCCTGTTTAAAGACGAGTAGGAAGAAAAGGTTGACTTGGCCCAGAACCAAAAACTATTTCCTTTCATGAAATGTCCCTGAAACTTTTTCAGAAAAATATTGGGACATCCCTTTGCCAAGTCCCATCCCAAATGATAGCTCATATCCATGCCCATTTCCTCAGAAGGAGAAAGTTTGCATATAATAAATCTTATATTCATTGGAGGGGGGAAGAGAAACAGAGAAGAACAAAATGTATTTCAGTGGCTGAGGCAGGGCAATCGATACCCTCTCTCATATAGTTGGTAAATATTTGGGCACCCAATGCAGAATGGGCACCTCTCTTGCTTATCCCATTTCCTGGGAGTCAAAATACAGTAAGACGTTAGATGTTTTTAGGGTGACTTTTTTACAGCATCTAAAATGGAGGTTGTAAAATAAGCTCCCTCATTCAACATGGGCCAATAAGTTATAGTTCAATCCAATAAAATGAAAGTGTATTTATTATCTGAGATCAGGAAACATATAACATAGAATGCCTTTAGAGTTTTCAAATGAACACCCCAAAATGCTTATTTTTCATGGGTGCCTGTGAATATATTAATGATTGTTGTTATTTATTTGTATGCTGCCCAACTCTTGGTGACTTGGGCAACTTAAAGGTTGTTCAAACAGTTGAAAACAACTCAAAAAGATGCCAAGAGAAATGGCAGAAAAATTTGGCGGGAAAAGGGAAAGGAAAAAAAGGGACACCAGTATCCCCAATAAAGGCCTGGATGAAGAGTTACTTCATGGCTTTTTGAAATGGGCTGTTTGTATCTCAGAGGGAACCCCATTCCAGATGTTTCAAAAATTTTAAAAATGGTCTCTCTTGTTGCTATGACAGTATAGAACTTATTATTTATGTCATGGATCTTTTAGTTCAGGATTTCTTATTCTCTGTTTTATAGTGTCACAATGAATTGTAAATAATATTTCAGTTGTTTTATTCTAGATCTGTATTGTATTTAGTTATAAATACATAATAAATAAAAGTTCTACTGTGGTTCAGAATAATGCTCAACATGTTGTATGGTAACATCCATAGTTCTCTATGCAGCATAGATATACAGTACAATACATTCAATTGGTGAACTGCGGGACTGAGAGAAACTCCTTGAAGCCATCACTGATTTATCAAATAAAGGAAGAAGAAAACTATCTTCTGAATTCCCATGGCAGTTGATTAATAAAGATACAATTAAGTCCCTGCACCAGAAACTATAAAAGGAGCACCCAAAGGTGTTTTTTTTTAAAGAGGCAACTGGACTTTCTGTTTCTTCTTAGAAGATTTTCACTTCTCATCCAAGAAGCTTCTTCGGTGCTGAAGAACTTTCTTGGATAAGAAATGAAACATCTTAAAAGGAAAAAACAGAAAGTCCAGTTGCTTCTTGAAAAAAGCATCTTTGGGACAACCATGACCTGGATGACTGATAATCTCCATAGGATAAAATGAGCAATTGAGGAAGATATGGACACTGATTCTCCCAGTGGACGGGGCTAGAGCTGATCTTGATCAGGGAGACCATTAAACCTCCCTTCTGTAAATAATACTGTGATAAAATGGAAGCACTATATTTGGTACTGTAGTTCATCTGTATACTTGGAGGTTGGTTTATTTGAACAGGATTGTATTTCTTCTCAAGAACTATATATGTAACGCTGGTGTGCTGGCAAAACTGACTGGAGTCTCCCATATAACTCTTTTCTGAAAGGGACAATTCAGCTCCTTCATTCATATTTGGGGCAAATCTATTGCCTGCATATGCCATTTCTAAGAACAATTCAGCATTGATGATACTAATGATACTAATACAAAATGAAGGTGGCTAGATTACTAAATGAATCCTGTTTATGATAGACATCTCATCCATTTTAAAACAAGTACTATCCATTGATTACATCTACGTATATATCACTTTTTCTCCAACTGTGTTCTTTCCATGTCTTTTTTGTTGTCACAGCAATTATGAAGTAGACTAGGCTGAGAAGTAACAACTGACCCAAAGCCATCCCAAGTGAGCTCCATAGCTGACAGGAATCTGAATCTCAGTCTTTTCATGTTTACTTGAACCTTAATCTAGAGGCATCCAATTTCTTCCATGCAGAGGACTGCATCTGGACTATGGGTTGTTGTAGCTGTTTCAGTGTTTTATTCTAACAGAATTAAAGCTACCTTTGATTTACATGTAATGCATTTTAGCATGTATTTATGAATATCATCTTGTTGTTACTTTCATGTATATCTCAACTTTCTTTTTTTTAATTTTAAAAACAAACTTTATTAAATATATACACTTTAAAATACACAAAATCTATTCACATACCTAATTCTAATAATTACAGTACAATTTCGGCAGTACCTATGTCACTGGTGTTTAAATTGTGTTGCTCACATAATTAAATACTGTTTTTTTTACTATTCTAACATTTTATCTTCCTTATTTCTTATATTCTTTTATCCAACAATTAACCAAATTTATATCATATAATATATACATTCATTGTATATATACATTCATTATATCCAACAATATACTTTCCTACTTATTTCTTTTATGTATCCATTCGTACCATTTTTCCCACACCTTGTAGTACTCTGAGACTTTCTTCTCTTTTAATTCCAGAGTGAGTCTGTCCATTTCTGCACAGTCCATAAATCTCACCTTTCTTATAAGATGCTGAAGATAATGTGCCCAGCGTGACTCTTCATTAGATCCTCATGGCACCATTTGTGGCAAATGGTGATTTGAGAGAGTTGCTGGTTCATATGTATACAAGGGACAGACATCACAATGTCATAATTTAATCATATCATTTACATTTGGTGTCATAATGACTGGTTAGAGAAACTGCTGCCATTGAGGCCCACAGCTAATGGAGATAGATATACAGACATATAGATAGATGGACACCCCGTACACACCACAAACACACACACCCCTTTATAGATCAAACACAAGAATTGGGATATAAACCTGAGCCTACCTGTTCTTAATTAAAATCACTGTGGGACGCTGCTGGTTTTCTTTCCTTTTGCCATATAGAAAAATAAAATCTTGTAGCATTTTTAAAAACTTTCTAAGGAATATATCCACATCTTTTGGGACTCAGTCATAGCCTTGGGATCTCAAGGTTATACATTTCTGCTCTAAACAGTATTCCATTATTTGTTTTCTGTTCATATCCCATCCCAAGGTTTCCAAACACAATTTTAACCTTTAAACATTCTAAACTATAAACAGATCACCCTAAGAACCAACTCTCCATCACTGACATATCTGTTATTCAGAGATTCATCAGAGCTTCCACCTCATCCTTTTTCTTTGGAAGATAGAAAACCACAACAGAGTAATTTCAGTGGTCATTCTGGAACCAATGGCTTATTTGATGCCCCAGAGAGACCTTTTAAGTAAGTTAATCAGTATTCAATTAGGAGGGATAATTTATTTTGGTGCTTTGTGTGTAATGCTGTATGTTAACCTTTCAAGTTAATCAGCCTACTGAGATCTGAATTTTAAAGGGGGTGGATAGTGCAAGTAGTGACACTGAAATAATAGTCCACTAAATTGATTGATTATGAGCCATCAAGTCATTTTCAACCGCTAGGGACTACATATATAACTTTTCTCGATGATAATGTATTACTAACCTGTTCTTTTAGGTATTCCATTTGTTCACCATTCTCCTTCCCAAAAAAGTACAAAACTACATGGAAGAACATGATTGGAAATTTAGTATAAGAACTAAGAACTCCTGGAAATAATTTCTTCCAGATTATCCTCTATGTAACAGTAGCACTAGAAATAAGATTGGCTTAACACAGCATACAGAATACAAATAAAATAATTACATGTTTAAATGGTGTTTGTAAGCTTCAATAGTTGTTCTTTATAAAATTGGAAAGTGTCAATTAAATGACTTACTTTTCATACATTTAACATAAAGTATATTATGATTATGTTTAAAAAGTACATTTTAACATAAAGAACATCAAGTAAAGATCTGTAGTTGGTTAAATTATATGAAACATATTTTCATATATTTCAACTACCTACAGACTTTTACTTGCTGTTCATATGAAAAAGGTCTCACTCTCCTGACTCTTGTTTTGGTTTTTGTGGTTATTTTTTGCCATGCAAGATACAGAATCTTTCTCCTATTTATTGATCCATTTCATTTGCCAGCATGGTTGATTATATCCTACATTTTAAAAAAATAATAATCTGATATTCTACATCCAGCAATGGTCATTCGTATCACTAGGAACCTCAGGCATGGAGGAGATGACTATCATTCTCTAATTTTCCCCAAGCTTTCATAAGCAGAAAGTATCGCTTATGAATATAGATGATATGATTTATTATTTACATCCCAATTCTCATCTATGAGTTCAAGGCAGTATGCCCAGTTTCCCAACATTTTATCCTTCTATAATATCCACAGAGGTAAGTTAGACTGATGGGCAACAACCAGCCATTTGTAACTCTGTAACTTAGACAAAGGACAGCCTATACTTCTATGAAAAGGAGGAGGTCTGCCAAAATTTGGTAGAATTTGGAACTCCATATCTCCAGAAGCTAAATATTCTGGTGAAGAGGAATGAAGCCCCATCCCCCCAAAAAACTGGATGAATATCAGGCCATGAGATAAAGCCCTTCAAGATTATTGTCTCATTATCATCAGATAAATTTTCTACATGGTAGAAAAGGATAATTGGACTTCTATTTCACTGAAGATGGGGTGCATTTTCATAAATATAAAGGTGGGAGTCATATAAAGATGGGAGACCCAATGAAACCCCCTTTTCTCCATAAAGAAGCTCAATAAAAGAGGGTTTTTATGACCACATGAACATTGGTCAGGCTGTCTGAGGTGGTTAGGAATAACTAACAGCAATATCTGAAGGACAGCAAGAATTAAAGCCACTGTCCTTCCCAATAATGCATGCTTCGAATTATTATGTTTTAATAAGAATACAGGTTTACATTCATAATATAGAGGCAGGCAAACTTTTTCCTCCTTTATCTCAATTCCATGTGTTCAGAAACAGGTGTCTTCTCTTAGCATATAAAAATTATCCATCCAGAGCAGTACTCAAACTAGAGAGAGAGAGAGAGAGAGAGAATCTGGATTTATGCCCAGCAGGTCCCTGTGCAATCTGGGAGCCACACCCAGCACTGAGCTCAATTCTGTCATCACATCTGCCATTGCCTGTGGGTGGTTTTCGCTGCTTGCAGCATCCTTTCCTTAAGTCGCATGTTCTGCCTCTTAACAGATGAGAAATTGGAGCTAGCAGGCTTTCCCAGAAACAACCGGATTGTAGGTTGAGCGCTAGCAGATGCTTATTTTCTCCAATGACTTTCATGCTCTGCAGGTGACCAACAATGTGCTGAATCAGCATTCGGAATATTGTCCATCCTGACAACAAATATTGTCCATCCAGATAACAACCATCTGTGCTGATATTGTTAACCAAATAAATTTGCCAGCAAGGTGGGAAAGAGATAGCCTCCATCCAACTCTCCCTCTCTCCCTCTTTTTCTCCCTCCCTCCCTCTTATCAGATTTACAGTAGATAACTCCACAACTCCAAAACAATTTAATTTAATTTAATTTAATTATAGAATTTCTATATCGCCCCACTCCCGAAGGACTCGGGGCAGTGAACAGCCATTTAAAACAGAACATATAAAATTTAAAAACAATTAAAAAAGAATTAAATCAAAGGCCAAAATAAATATTCTAAAATTAAAATTTACAGTTTAAAATTTAAAATTTTAAGTGATTTAACTAATTTTAAAACAAATTTATTAAAACCCCGCTAAGTGTCAGGCCAGACCGGCTTGCTGAAATAAATGGGTTTTT
>JAEANM010020866.1:0-12000 GCA_017656035.1 Myanophis thanlyinensis
GCGGGCCACATCCAATTTATATTAGTTCACACAAACACACCATTCTCCTATTCTGGCCTGGCCCCTCTGTCAAATTTAGAAACCATTGTGGCCCACGAGTCAAAAAGTTTGCCCACCCCTGGTATAGGGTCTCCTGTTTGAACAAGGGGTTGGACTAGAAGACCTCCACGGTCTGTTCCAACTCTGTTAGTCTGTTATTTTTATACTTCAGTTGTTTTCTCCATGCCTGCCTCTTTGCCAATGTATGGTTTAATTCATCTCTCCTATTGTGTAATTACCAATCTGTGTGAGAAAGAGTGAATGAAACAAGAGGAAGCAAAGTTACTTGGGCATTCTTACTCCAGAATGGAACAACTGAACACAGCTACCTTCGTCCCAGGCCTCCCACCACAGCTGACTCAACACGGTAATGCATATTTGGCTGGCTCTCCGCTGGCGGTCCTCTCCCTGGTCTGGCGTTTCTCTTCCTCTGCCCCCTCATCCTGAGCAATTCACAGAAGGATACTTTTCCCCAGCCAATTCACCACGTGGGACATTTAAACACGCATCCACATCACTGATGTAGAGTCAGTATTTTTTTTATACTAGATTCTTACAACACGTTTGTTGCCTATTTTGTGATATGCCTATTTATGACTTGGCATTGGAGTTCCTGCTTTGTTTCTCAAACATGGATATCCTAAGGATACAATACTTGTTTTGAGAATATACTGAGTAAACAACAAAAAACTGAACTGTGGCAGAGTATGATCAAGGCAGAAAGATAGCTTCCCTATAATAAGAACATAAGGCTCACTTTGTGAACCTGACCAAAAGTCTATCTAATCCACTGTTATTTTTTCCACAATTGCTACCAAATCTCTAGGAAGCAAGAGAGGAAGTGATCCTCTGTCCAGTGAAAATATCCAGTGAAAATATCCAGTGGGATTCTTATCTCTGAACCAGAAAACAGCATCAATTTTTTCTAATGCACTACCATTCATATTTATAATATACTACTGTTGATATAAGCCTATCATGACTTTTTTAATATCAGCTGTGATCACAGGTGCTATTGTTATAAAATTGAAATCTATGTTGGAGAAGTTCCCTTCATTATCATTCTAGGTATAAATGAATAACACTATAAATCTTAATGCAAGGTACTATTGTGATAGCTTCATATCCTAATGCATATTGAAATAATCAAAGTTCATCCTTCCTCCACATACTCCAAATATTATCTGTTGCATAAAATCAATATTCTGTGATACATGCCTATATCTTTAGACTTTATGCTCCAAATTACATCAACCTGCTAGGAATTAACTGTGGGTAATATTTCATGGATCTGAATCACTGATATCTGAAGCATTTATGCCACATTCAATCATGAATATGAACCAATTCTTTGTCAGAGGCACAATGTATCTTCTATATTTCTAAGAGATTCTAATGAAAAGCTGTGGCAGAAGGACATGATAAAACAAATAATGCTAATAATGGAAGCCTTACACAAATTTTCCATAAATCATTGTTGTAACCATGTATGGTAATAGACATAAAGTCTACTGAAAGAACTGATGATTTTCCTTTGAAAAATCCATACGAGTTTACAGAGCTATGATACACTTTCCATACTTACTGATGGAAAGCAGATAGAAATATCAAATCAACCACATTACCACATAAAAATGTTTGAGGTTAATTTCCCAAAGCTAGCACTTCCCAGAATTCCCAGTCCACATGTAGTTTCAACATTTCTGGAGAAAATCAGACTTTGGAAACTATTTTATTTCTAGAATGATGTAGACTACCATTTCCCCCCCCCCTTCTGTATTCTTACTTTTTCTGTAAAAAAAACAATTTAATTTTGCAATATATCGATTAATATTTATCCTCCCATTAGATTATTAATTTTAAAACACATGGTTGTTTATTTATTTATTTTTTAAAAAGTATTCATACATCACATTACTATAACTCGTCATTAAAAAGTACTTCATTTTTATTTTTCCATTTTTTAACCATTGGCAGAGGGGGGGATTGTTAGATCCCACAATGGTTTGTGAACAAGCAGAATAAAGAATGTATAAATTATTCCATGATTAAATTAAATGCTGTTTTAACTAACAACTAATAGTGTTTACTGCTGTGCCACAGCAATTTTCATATTTTTACTATATCTAATGACTTTCTGATTATTCAGATTCTCTGTAGGGATACAAAATCATTATATTAAGGATGAGTGATTTTCGTATGCAATGACTGATCAGTACAATAATAGGTAGACTCATGCTTCGGCTGGTAAATTAAATCATTTACACTACAATGCTTGTCAGTTAGCATAGGGGATTCTTGCACTGTAATTTAGCTGAGTGATAAAGCCTACTTAATATACAACAACACAGAAAAATATGAAGTAGGTAATCCTTTGACAAATATTATCAAAAGAAAGTATGCACAGCAAAAGTAACATAAGTAGACCGATTTCAAAAAAACAAAAATATTGCAATTTCTGGTATTACAATTGTATGTATTAGATAGTAATATACAGGAGTAATTTTGATAGTGTGCAGTTGGTAGCTCAAAAAGCTGGACGCATCTGACCATCTAAAGCAGGGGTGTCAAACTCAAGACCGTGTGGTGCTTAGATCTGGCTGACTGGGCCACTCTGGAAACAGTAAAGGACTGACCCGCGGTGCCTCTGCCAGTGAAAATGGAGCTTGGGAGGGCCTCATGGGGCCTTCTCAAGCTCTGTTTTCGCTGGCAGAGGGTTGTAGAATGCCATGTAGCTCAGGAGGGCCATGTGTGCCCCCCCCCAAGCTCTTTTTCTATGGCAGAAGGTTGCAGGAGGCCTTCCTAGCCAAAAACAGAGCTCAGGAGCCCATTTTCACTGGCAGAGCACTCTGGCCACCACCACAGGCACCCTCCAACATGAGTGATATCATGCTAGCCACACCTACCCTGGCCCTCAAACACAACCCTATGTGGCCCTCAATGAAATTGAGTTTGACATCCCTGATCTCACATATTTAGGGATTCAATGGATTTTGATACTTTCTTCTCACTGAAGGTAACAAGATCATTATAAAGCAATGTATAATTCAAATCATATTTTTCACATTTTGAGTCAAAGCCATTGCATTTACCATCTATTAATTACTATCATATATATGTAATTTATGAACTATCTTCTGAATTCAGGCATTACACAGATGTTACTAACTGGTATCATAACAAAGTTCTATGTAATCCTTGGCAAAACTCTGAATACAGGCCTGCAGCAAGTTTTATTCCCTAGTTAAAAATAGGGAGATAGGGACGAGTGAAATTATACTGCTAATGCATTGTGCCAGAATACAATACAACATACCCTGAAGCATATTACAATAATATTTATGCTCTTCAATATTTGTAATGTTGAAATACCAAGGAATAACAATGGCTGGTGGCAGCCGGGGCAGAGTATTTTTAATCATTTACATCTTACTCACCAGTTAATTAGAGAAACTCTGAATAAAGGAAATGCTAATTTATCCAAATAAGAATATAAAAAGACACTCAGAGTCCTAAGGATATCCTAGAAACTTTTTAAAAAGTTCCCATATTTCCCAAAGTAACATCTTAAGTAACGGTAAGGAGGAACATAATCATTTTTAATCCAAAGAGAGCATTTGGCTTTTAAGTGGTATTCCAAAAGCTGCAATCTAAAAAAGAAATGGGCAAGACCAGATCAATTTAACTGATTAAGTGCATTTTGTGTTACAGATGGTCCCCAATTTACAACTTTTTGGTCAGTATCCATTTGAAATTACAGCGGCACTGAACAAAGGGAGTTACAAATGGTACCTGAAGATCGTTACAATGCCTCCATAGTCGTATGATTAAAATGTAGGCACTTGGCAGTTTGTCTGTACTGTATGACTGCAGGAGCACTCCAACTGCTCCCTCCCATTATCTCCTTTCCCCATCTATGTCCTTTTGGCTCTCTGCATCCCACAACTCCTGACACCTTAGCAGCTATCTTCTTTCTCTATCCAAGTCTGATGGCTATAGCTTTGCACTGCACTATGGCTCAGGGATTTTTTTCAGCTCCAGAGTCATAGCATGCCAAAAAGCCCCTGAGCCTCAGCATATTCTTTCCCCAACTTTCCTGCACTTGTACATATGCATCCTGCACCCTCTTTCCATGGCTTCCCTGAACTCATGCCATACTACAGCATGCCCCAACTTGCACATTGCCTATACTGGGCCTCCCAGTGCCTTCCCCCCTACCCCCACCCCAGTAGCACCTCTGAGTTCCTTATTAGGGTTTACTTCCACTTCCCTCTTAATGACCCACACACCTGGAGTTACAGCAGCAATTAAGGCAACCAGGACTGCAGTCACTAAGCACTAGAGTCACATGACATCAAACTTTATGACACAGAAATTCCATTTCCAATCATAGACCTAAGTCAAGGAATATCTGTATTTCTCCTCTTGATTTTTGTAATTTTCACATTCATCCACACTTAAAATTAGAATTTGGAAATAACTTTTGATGGATGCTCTGGGAGTTAAATCTAAAATTTTAAAAGTGCTTGTGTTGTCATGATAGCTAGAAATTCTTAAGTCATCACTTTGTTTAAGAATCATCTAATTCTCCTCTCCTGATCCACTCACCGTCTATTTTCAGGAAGACCAGAGTTGCAGAAATCAAAGCAGCTGTGTGTGGCAAAAGCAGATTAAAAGTCTAGCAACTTGGTAGCTCGATAACCAGTGCCTCTGAGCACTATTCATTTTCTTTTGTATATACAATTATATGCATATATATGCATATATTTTCTCCAAGAAGCTCTTAATGACATTTGTCATTCTTGCTATCCCGCACTTTATCGGCACATGTTCATCTTAGAGGTTTCCAGTCTGTGGTGGGATTTGAACCCAGATCTCCCCAATCCTATTTCACATCTAACTAGATTCAGATTCAGATTTTATTTATCACATACACAATCATACATGGTAAATATGTAGTGAAATGCTTTGTGTAACTGCTTGTGGTCATAGAATTATATTAAAATTTTACCATTAGGAAATTTACACTATTATATTATAGAATATATACTATTATATACACTAATAAACTATTATTCTGCAATGACATTCCAGGATGAATAAACTAGAAGTGCCACTCCATATTACTGTTTTATATAAAATTGTTATCTAGTGAATTTAATTACATATAAGATTTAATAGTGAGGTTGGCAGTACATATATACAAACATAATAATGTAATCTATTGATAAATAAAAGCAGATACATGATAGACCAGGCATATCAAACTCAATTTTATTGTGGGCTGCATCAGGGTTGTGTTTGACCTTGGTGGGGCTGGGGTGGGTGGGCCAAGGTGGACATGGTCAGCTCAACCTCACTCATGTCAGGAGTGCCTGTGGTGGCCTGAGCACTCTATCAACAAAAACGGACTCTGGAGCTCCACTTTCGACTGCGACAGCCTCCTGTAACCCTCTACCAGAAGCCCTCCCAAGTTCCATTTTCACTGGCAGACGCACTTTGGGCCGGTCCTTCGCTGTTTCCAGGGCGGCCCCACAGGCCAGATCTAAGCACCCCTTGAGTTTGACTCCCCTGCTGTAGGCTTTCTCCAAGCCTATAATATTCTCTCCTTTGAAAGTAAGCTTCTGATAGAGCTTTCCTAAACAAATGTATGATATTTCTCACTTTTAAGGCCTTTTTCATTTCAAATTAGGGATGGAGCAACCTGCAGCTGTCCAGGTGCTGTTAACTATTGTTTCAACATTCTTCACCATTGATCTATAGTGTTCCATTTTTGAGCGAGTGCATATCAATTTATAACAGTCCTCCTCAACCTGGAACACCAGTTTGTGGAGTATAAATCTCAACACAGTCCACACACCCAGTAATAGAGGATTGAGTCCAACACATCTGCAAGATATAGTTTGACAAACTCCGTTCTGTATTTAATAAATCACACAGACACAGAAAGTCTACTAATCATTAAGAGCAATGTATATTTCCTGTCAACATTTGTAATATTTTATTGAGAACATGGTATTACTTTTGCTACCTAGCATATTATTTCATGCATATAGTATTTGGATTTCATTCGTTTATATCAAAATTCTATTTAGTCACTAAAGAAGGTAAAGAATACTGAAGTGTCCACTAGAAAACAAAGATTTTACTCAGTAATGAATAACAACATAATATAAATCCAGTATTCATGATTGAATGTAAATATTGAGTTTGGATGTCTTTAAATGGTTATACACTTTGTTTCTTTTATGTAGGGATATGAAATGGTTCTATGGTAAAACAGAAACAAAGGAAACAGGATTAAGGTTGCTATGGGAACTGAGAATTTTCTGACTTGTATGTGATTAAAATCTTAACTGTAACATTTCATTAATATGGGCTGTTAGAGGTTTGTTTTGCTATTGAGCATTCTGGTTCTTGAATTCTGAATATAGGTATCTAATGGTCATGTTTTATACATATAAACATACATACAATACATATGCTGTAAAAAGAGTGGAACCTTTTTAATGTGTGGAGAATGCCTTCTGATAATGTAATAGAATTATTCTGATAATGTAATAGAATTATTCAAATAAATGTTTTGTGTATGGCTAAAACAATGGACTGCTGTATTAAACCTATCTTTCTCAAAATAGGGATGAACAGATTTTTAACATCAAATGGCAGACACAGAGTTAAATGGTGTCCATTCTTATGTAGCACTAGGCAACCTGTGATTTATTGGGTTATAGTTTCAAAGATATTTCCTTACCTAAACAGAGAAACAAGAGTGACCACAGCCAAGCAAAAGAAACCAGTGGGAGCAGGAGTGGCTTCCAACTTCCTGTCAGCTTCACCACTGAGTTTTCTTGTGGCAGGCTGGCAGTGAAAGTTAAAAATTTTCCTTCCTTCCTTTCTTCTTTCCTTCCTGCCGTCCTTCCTTCCTTCCTCTGCTCCTCCCTTTTCCTTCCTTCCTTCTTCTTGTCTTCCTTAGTCCCCATTCTTCCCTCCCTCTTTCTATCCCTTCCTCTCTTCACTCCCTTTTCCTTCTTTCTTCCCTCCTCCTTCTTTCTTCATAAGGTCATAAAATCATGCACAACTCACTTGAAAATCACCTTGCTTAGCAGTAGAAATTCCTGCCTCAGTTGTGATTGTTTAGACGAGGATCACCTGTATGTCAGATATTCTTTTCCTTGCAAAATGAGTCTTATAATCACAATCCTGACCTATAAGTTTTCTAACTAAACCACATCCCTAACACTGATATGTTCTTTTCTTGACTTCATAATCTCTATCATAGATATTGAAATATTTTATTCCTTCCTTCTCCATTACTGGGAGGAATGTAATGTATTTTTGTATTGCTTATTTTTGGATATCTCACACTGTTCCATTTACATGATTTCAAGTGGTTCTTTGGGTCAAATAGACAGGCAAGTAATCTAGTTTCTGTCATAAATCTGTTTTATCCCAGATGTTAAATATGAAATTTGTTCTTGAAATTAGAACTGCTGGGATCATTTATCTCTTTCCCTTAAACAAAATAAAAAATACTGTATATAATAGGACTGTGCAAAGCATTCAAAGAGATATTTTGGTACAAGCATTCCTCTTCCTATCCTGCTTCATGGGCCTTCCCAGTGTGTTTGCCTGTAGACCTCCAGCAAAATATAATCCTGAGAAAGTGCTGAAGACAGCCATGCCAAGCTTTCTGAAGAATATAGCTGCCTAGCATTTTGAGGAAGGATACTTTCCCTTGTCAATATGCTTTACAAAGCACTTATTTCAATGCTTTGTACAGCTTTAGTACAATGTTCATCCTGCAACTGGCAATATGCGTTTTGTCTTATCCTATTGCCAGCCCTTTAGGATGGTTTCTGAAACTGCCTGAAACACACACCAGCAGCCTGCTCTGTACTGCTTTGAAACCATTTTTCAGAAATGAGAAATCTTGCTTTATGTTAATTATCTCAATAGTCTATTCTAAAATCCTTGTACAGAATATTATATTCTGCTTAATGTTTCAGTTGTGTGCACAGAATTTCTGTACACAGTGCTTCATACTCATTTCATTGACCTGAAATTTAAGTATCATGCATTGTAGCCTCTTAAGGTTGTTAATTAAGAGCTTCTTCATTTTGACTCCTAATAGTTTATGATATGGCTGCACAACTGTCCTCTGTCTCAACAGTGAGCAAATGAGACCATTTCACTCCAAATAACCACTAATAATTCCCTTTCAATCCGGACCTATCTTCTTTTAGTTCAATCATTGCTATACTAGAAAAAGCTATAGCTGCTATTTCTGCATCACTACTGCTCCACAACTTCCTTTTAAGATATCACAATGTAACATATGTGGTGCTTTTGGCTGAAATACTTCAAATATTGGAATTTTGTTGACTGCGATCTTGAGGCCTCTTTTGAGGATTTTGCCTATTTGCAGACTCCTTTTTACCCTTTTGTCATCCAATGGTCTTGGCATCTCCATAATTACTTTCTTTGGATCTGACCATAAGACTTCTGAAATTCTAACAGTTCTTTGCTGTCATACCATCAAAGGAGTATTAGAGAACTGCTATTTGATATCTAGGTTCACAAGTTTCTATCTTGATTCCAATGCTTGTTTGGGAGTGCTTCTTAATTAACAGTTGTCTCTGAACACTCATACATATGATTAGTTCACCAGTTGTGACTTTTTCTGAGCCAACTGCACTTAGCAATTTATCCATGCCTAGTTTAAAACCTATGTTTTGCACTGAAATGCATTATTTGTAAGGCTACTCTTGAAAACTGTCCAAAAATGGCTATTTTTGTAAAATGCAGCAGCTAAGCTGCTAACCAGTGCAAGATACAGAGAAAATATCATTCTTATACTGAAATGTCCAAAGTGATTGCCAGTTGCTTGCCATACAAAATTTGAATCATCATGTGACTACATCTGATTTTGTGATTTTTTTTTTTACCATGGTTATTAATCATCACAATTGTTAAGCAAATCTGGCTTCCTCCTTGACTGTGCTTGTCAGAAGTCAGTTGGGAAGGTCACAAAGGGCAATCACATGACCCCAGGACTCTGCAAGCCTCATAAACACATGATGGCTGCTCATGGTCATGTGACCACAGGGGCACAGCAAGTCATCAGTGTGACGACCAATCCATAATTCACTTTTTTCAGAGCCTTTGTAACTTCAAATAGTTCCTTGATGAACTGTGGTGGCGCAGTGGTTAGAATGCAGTACTGCAGGCTACTTCTGCTGATTGCCAGTTGCTTGCAGTTTGGCATTTCAAATCTCACCAGGCTCAAGGTTGACTCAACCTTCCATCCTTCCAAGGTCAGTAAAATGAGATCCCAGATTGTTGGGGGCAATATACTGACTCTGTAAACCTCTTAGAGAGGGCTGTAAAGTACTGTGAAGCAGTATATAAGTCTAAGTGCTATTGCTATTGCTAACAAATGGTCATAAGTTGGATACTACCTGTAATGCAATTGCTTCTTGGGGCTCATGCAGATAAAGTAAGGAACAAAGCCTAAATAATGTCTTGACAGCTCTCCTATTTTACCTGTGCAAGGTTGGCTGAATTTTCAAACAATGTGATTTCTCTCGAGATTACTCTTGATACTTTGAAAACTCCTATCCTAGGAAGATACACTACCCCCCTCATATTTTGAAAGTTGATAAAAGCATATATTTTCTTCTGATTATTTTGTTGTTGTTCGTGTCTTTTAGTGCTTGATTTATACTTGGATTTTGATTACATTAGTGCTGTTTGCTTGCATTCTATATCTTCTTTAGTACTATAAGTCATCCTGATTGTCAAACCATTAAGGTGAAGCATAAATCCAGTGATATATTTTCAAAATTAAATAACATACCATCAGTTCTGATCTCTAGAAGTTCCTTCAGTTCCTGGTTCAATTTTTGCAGGAAAACATTATTCTCGGAGATGGTACCTGCTAGGATGGGCTAAAGGGCTGCTAGGTTCTTGAAGAGCATGCATAGTTATGCATGGCAAAATCCATTGTGGACATCACAAACTGAATATTTTTGATGTAGGTAGGTCAAGGAATGCATTATTACTGAAAAGACATATTCCAATATGGAATGACACACTACAACCCAAGCTCTTTGTTGGGCTCAACTGTTTCTTAAGACAACTTCTGAAATTCCAATCCAGATCACCTTTGAGTTGATATATTCACATCCCCACTCCTTCTATAGGACAAATGTGTTATGGAAGAGCTTTGATTAGATATGTAAATATTTGTTTTACTTCAAAAGTTTTAAAACCAGAAAAAATAATCCCATTTTAACTGAAACACTGACACTGGGGAAAGAGGTTTCAAATCCTCCTGCTCCTGTCTATCTCCTATCCCAGTTATGGAAGCTGCTATTCATCATGTTATGTTATAGCTACATTTTCCCCAATGAACTCTTATAAGAATATTTAGATAACATCCATTAATAAATATAACATAGTATGAAATTTACATTAAACTCAGTCAAAGTATCATATGTTAATTACAAACAACCTATGGTGATGAAAGGAATGCCTATTCTTGCATTTTTGGGTAGAGAAAACTAAAATGGGCTGCCCTTTTTGTAAGAAGCAATCAGTTCAAAGAGGAATTCACAGTTTATTTCTTGCTCAACAGCCCTCTGCGCAAAACACCCTAGCCATGTGGAGGAAACCAGCAAACATTTGTGGTAGGCTTGTTAGGATGGCAGACATAGTTTCAAAGTCTGTTTATTATCTGAAGGAATTACATTAAGCAATGTAACTCTGGGAACATCATCCAAATTCCTCTCCACAAATGAACAACAGCTCATTCCAACATCGTTCTCTGGAAAAATCTTTCAACTGACCAGAAGCTGTGTGTGGGCCTTTCTTTAGGCCAAACAAACAATGTTACAAAGAGGCTTGTTATGTTGTATGTCACTCATGAGATACCATTAGCTTTATCAATAACCAGTCCATCTTCTGAACACATGAACACTGGTGTCATTTTCAATCAAGCACAACACCAAGTTACAGTACAGACAATTTATTCTTAAATATCATAGGAATTTTTCATTAATGAGTGTTACAGAATTATGAGTGTCGCTGCTGTCTATTGAGGGGCAGAGTAGTGAAGAAAAGAGAGGGCGAAATTCTTGCAAAGAGATAGGTCATTTATATTGTTATATACCATTTTTGCTTTGTTCCTTTCTGAGCCAAAGGCTTGGATACCCAAAGGAGGAAAGAACACTGGTGTTTTTAGTTTACTTTTGCTGGTTTTTACCTGAACTAAATGGCAAGCATGTAAGCATGTAGACTGCTCTTTCCTACAGGCTTATAATAAGAATGCAATTCCCCCACCCCTCAAGAAAATGAGGGAGGGATCATGCAATAGGAGCCCCCATCTCTTTTTTAATCTGATCTGTAGTCCTGGTTTGATTGTAGTCATGCACATTGGTGTGTTAGCCATTTTTATAACATTACATACATGAAAACAATTAAAGCTGGGATTCTTTCCAGTATATTATCATCTTTTCTGTTCCCTCTGGCCTTTTTCCATCCATTTCAAAGAACGTACATACAGCATCAACAGAACATTCCCTCATGCTGTGTGGGGTTTTCCTTTAAGGATTTGTTTTTTTCTTCTGAATAACTATCTGCCTTTAAAGCATAGCCAACTCTACTCTATCATGGAGCACAGCAGCAGAAGAAAGTAAAAACAAACAAGCAAACAGACAAAAGTTTGGTGGATGGATTTTTAAAAAAATACTTTGCCACATTAAATCAAAGAATGAAATTTTCCTTCATAGTTTACTGGATTTCTTTTCTTCCTCCCTTCCCCCATGGTGGTAGTGGTAATTAGAGTAAATAATCTTTTGCTGAGAGAGCATCTTGTCCTTAACAGTGTTTATATCATCATCATCAAAGATCTGCCTTGAGGGCCTTGGTGTGTTAATAATTTAAGGTGTGCACGGCCTA
>JAEANM010020867.1:0-12000 GCA_017656035.1 Myanophis thanlyinensis
CACACACACACACACGTAGCACCCCAGAATCCATACAGGTTTTAAGAACAAAAAACCTAAAAAGGCTCATCAGAAAAGACACTTTGTTATGAACTCTGTATGACCACAAAAAGCCTCAAGGTTGTTCTGGGGAAAATTAAGCAGGAATGTAGGCTATGTTCACTGCCTTGAGTTTTATATAAAAAGGCAGGATAAAAGCATTTTATTATTATTAATAGAGATTGAAAACAGGAGTGTCATTGTAATGAAGATTTTAACTTAAAAATAAAATTAATTCTTTCAAACATCATGAAATCTAAGAAAACTCCCTATGTATTATCATAGCATCAGATGATATATAATCTTTTTCTGGAATTTAAATCTGAGGAATGCTGAATATAACGATTCTGTTAGTTTCCCCTATTCCTACAAACACTTAACAGAGCAACCAAAATTACAAATATTTCAGTTGCTCTCGCACACAAATTACCTGGGCAAAGCAGATAAGCAAATATTGTAAGGAAACTTAAAAATAGGTCTAATGTTAAGTGCTGGATAAACCAGGAGATTCAGGCAGTTCAAATGAGTGTAAAGATTTATTGCAAGCTTAAGCTCTGCAAGAATCTGAACAAGATTCTTCAAGGGAAATTAGCTGGAGTTATGAATAGAAAGGAATTCTAGTTGGGCTGGTCTTAGATTTCTTGTAAGCATGAAGGGACTGATGACGTTTGACCCTTCTTTCAGGCTCAGTCTGATCATCTCTTACATCTAGTGAAACCTAAATTGCTAATTTTTCCTGTTTAAATTAATTATTTGTAAGTATACCTTATGAATAATAAAGACATTTAAGATAGTTTACATATCTTTACTTACTGGATCATTCATTGATAACGATTGGCAATTAATAGTATTGCGATATTCTTTAACCATTCGTGCAAAATCCCAATTTGGACAATTACTGTCAAATTCCTGTAAGATAAAATAGGTGATCTTGGATTAGTGACAACCAGGAACCCAATTTTTGTTTCCCTCTTAACTATACACAGTGCTAATTTGAAAATAGAAGGAATATAGAAAAGCAAATTAAGCAAAAATTCTAGCTAGAAGTTGTCTGTTGTATTACTTGGACTGTAATTTCTTTATAAAAGCTATATCAGGTAATAATTCAGTCTGCTTGTACAAAAGAGAAAATAGATGCTGCTGAAGCACAGTTCTCATTAAACAGTTTGACTAATCATAAGCAATGCTTGGAATGACAATGCACCACCATCTGGAAGGCCAGGACTTTATAAAACCTTGGTCTAAAGTAGAATTTCCCAACTCTGGCAATTTCCAGGAGCATGGACTTCAACTCCTAGAATTTGTGAGCACAGCCATTGCTGAGAATTCTGGAAGCTGAAGACCATTCATCAGGAAGCTGTCGAAGTTGGTAAAATGCTGATCTAAAGAAGTCAGTATTTCCAGACAGCAAGTATAGCCAGTACAATGCAAAAAGACCCCTCAAATGTTCCAAAAAGTATCACAAAATACTGTAGAATGTTCTATTTCCCCTATCACATTAATTCTGTTGCTGTGGGGTAGTGAATTTGATTCAATTGAACTGAATTGAACTCAACTCAATTCTTCATTCACAACACTAAATACTAATTCTAATACAGAAGATTAATTTTCCAGAATATTTGGTGTTGAATAGTTCTTATACCTAGGGAACATCCTGTCAGTTGCAACTACTCTGTTTGTGGAACTATATTATTGGACATAAGTCACTGAATGTAAAATGGATGTTTTTTATTGAAAATATGCATGAAACACAAAATATTTTACATGAATGCAAAAATATTTTATGTTATCTGAGATATTGTCAGCATTCAGCTGGTAAATGAAACATCACATAGAATATTTAACTGAAGAATTAAGCAACATATTTTTTTACCTGTGCACGCCTGTTTCTTATTTCAGAAAACTGGGCTCTTTTCTCTTCCCTCTTATTTTTCATTTTTTCCATTTCTTTTACAATATTAGATTTCCGTCGAGCTAGAGAAAACAGTATTATTACTGACCCAAAAACAACAACAACCCTAAATTCAAAACTGCTTTCTATCTATACATTTATTTATTTGTTTGTTTGTTTGTTTGTTTATTTGTTTATTTCAAATTTTTAAATCGCCTCTCTCCCGAGAGGGGACTTGGGGCAGTGTACAACCATCTAAAAAAACAAGATATAAAATTATAAAAATTTAAAATTTAAAAAAATTTAAAAACCAACTTAGAACCCCAAAATTAATACTAGGCCAGACCGGCCTGTTGAAACAAATACATTTTCAGGATAGCCTTAATAACTCAAAAGTTTACAATTTTATTGCTCTTAAATAAATATCAGTCAATAATATTAATTAACTTCTAATATAGAATACGTAGGTTAAAATTTATATATTCATACAGCATGACCAGTAGCCCCACTTACTACTACCATTTAACAGATTGAAGTGGTCAGCTGAGTATATTTCAAATATGTGAGGTAATACTCCAAATTTCAGAACTAAATTTCTTTTTCATTTTTGATTGGTAAAATTAATGCAACTTAAAGCTAAGCTTTAATTAACACACTTGATTATCAATTCACCAGCTCCATAAAGAAGACAGTAGCAGATGCTCTCTGTCAGAATGAATCCTGTTAACTAAGGCAGGCAGAATTAAGGAATTATGAAGTAAACCTGAACACCATCCTTCTACCTTGAATGGCAGCAGACACAATTCTGAGAGACTGTGGAGGTTCTTCTGTCCCTTCATTACCATTAGGTTGTATACTACATCTATCAGAAGAATAATTATTTCTAGTTCGAGGTCGTACAACTGTTGAAGAAAGAAGCTAATGGTTAAAAACAATAGCCAAGGCAGCATAAAATAAATAACTTATAATATTTAATTCAGAGGAAAAGAAAAATTAACTCCTAAAGGGCCTCCAATTCCTCCCTTGACTCATTGTCAAATTGATATCCAGAATTTATTTATCAAAATAAATCTCGTCTGCCATCTTTATAGAAAAAAAATATTAACAAATGGTATTCAAGCATTTGCTTAATGCCACTAGAATTTAGTCCAAAATACTCTTGTGATACCATTTTTTATTTATATATTTTCTCTAGATTTTCTCAACGTTCTTCTGAACCAAAGTGACATCTAATGGCACTCATAGACTCAACATTTTAAAAACCTAAAATTTGAATTTTTTTCCACTTAAAAATTTGCAAGTCAAATCCTGGAAGAATTGCATATCACAAGATTGTAATGTATATATATTTGTGGGTTGGTGGCTTTTTTTTTTTTTTTTGGTGTTTGTGATCCTGCATGAAATAATGAGACAGTGTCCAACACATGACATTTGTCATATAGGTTCAGAGAGTAATGAATTGGATATAAAAAGTATCTCATATTCAGGAAGATGTCAGGTCCAAATTACTGAAGACTATAGCATTTGGCTAGTTGGTTATAAAAGTTAGCCATCACACTATAGGATTCAAATTAAGAACACAAATGAAACTGTAATTTCATTAAACAAATTGTGTAGTTGCAACAGTGTTCTGCAGCCTTCCACTCACAAACAAAATGATGCCAAACGACTGATCAAGACAATAGAAGCAAATGTTTGGTTTTGCAATTAGAATGTAAACAGAGTTGGCAATAGATTAAAATATCAATCCATTTTCAAATATTTAGGGAAGCATTCAAAAATACTAATTTGTAAGATGTTTTGATATTGAGAAATGAGCAATAACTTTTTCCAGTTTACTTGCATAAATTAAGCATATAGTCAGATTATGTTATACTAATCCAAACTCACCAGGAAGAGTTGATTGGCTTCGAGCTGGTACAGAAGCAGAAGTTTCTACCTCCATATCATTTTCCAGAGAACTGTTCGGTAGTTCTGCTATGACCGACATTTTGATATTCTGGAATCTTGGTGCTAAGCAAAGTAAGAACAAAACATTGTTAGGAAGCAACTCAACAGTATGCAGCCAAGATAGAAATTGATTTAGTGAAGCAAATTTAAGACTGTGATTGTGGGGAGGATATAACTGATGTCAATGGGATCTAGACAATCTAATATATAATCACTGTTCAAATGACAAGTTGCTATGCATGTGTGCAAAAACATGAAACAATTTAATTTTTCTGTAATTATTATTGTATCAAACTGAGCACTGGCATTTGAAAATCCATAATCAACAGTTTTAAACCTCAGAAACACACATATCTCGGGGGTTAAATTTATGTTATTCCATTAGTAAAAGTGCATTTAACTATTCAAAACCTACTTTTCTACCTAAAATGCTCTAATAACAATTATGAGAGTTAAAAACATGGCTTACTGTGAAATACACTACATGTACATTTAAAACATCAGTCAGAAATATGATATGGTTAATCAACTAGAGATTTAAAAAATGAGCAAAACTCCTCAACTTTATGCCTGAAGACAAAAACTTGAAGTAGATGAAGTTCAAGACCTATAAAATACTTTCAACGGTATTGTGCTTTGGAGGAGGGGGGAGCACAGCAGCGAAATGTAATTAACCTTTGATCAAGAGCAAATCAATATAGAATTCCTAAACACAATTTTCCTTGTTTCTTATGTTCATATCATATCACAACAGTCACAGTTATCAGTTCGACTTTAGTATTCTGATCATCATTTTATAATGCTGTTCAGCCTTTTTTGATGAAAACTTTTTTTCTTCCTTATTCAAGGTTCACCATTCAATTTTCGCACTTACGTTCCTGTTATTATATAGTATCCTTTAATGCGGAGAAGGATGGACTTCACAGAACCTTTCAAGTCTAGAGTAACATGCTATTTTGACAAATAGTCAAATAAATAATAAATAATAAAAGAAGTATTTTCAACTCTCAAACTATAATTCCACACTTACTTCATATAATATGTGGTAGAAACAAAATAGCACTATTGTTTAGTTGAAAGATTTGTTGGGTTGTTCCATCAGCAAAACAAACACTGTTGACAGATTATAGAGAAATAAAGCAGAAGGAAAATCCTACTAAGCAAGTGGAGATTTGCTCAAGGGATATGAATTTGGGCATTAAAATCATTTGTTGAAAAGATTAATTGTTCTGTATTATATCTTTAGAATGTTCTAGGTCTTAAGAAAATAAATTACAATGTAATAAGACAATACAACAATGCTTTAAGTAGTAGTGAATAATCATATTATTATACACATTCAGTAGAAATGACATTGTTGCTATCATACTAAATTGCAGTTGTGAAAACTTGGGAAAATAGTAAACATAAAATACTTGTCCAAATCTATACAGAACTTCTCAAAAAACATCTTGAGTATTCAAAGAGAATTAATGTACACAAATTTTTGAGATGTTGAAATTGTAATAAAACTCTTAATTTAATAGGCTTATATATTTGATTGTTACAGATCATGTGCCACATGACTAGCTTCAGGAAATCATTTTCAGGACAGAAGACTAGAACTATTTGTAATACTTATGGCAATTTAAATATTTTTACCTTCTCTGGGACCAGGTATTTTTGAAACTGTTCTGCGATTTGACCTCTAAAATGAAAAAAAAAAGGTTCCAATTTAATAAATAACAAGTGTATGCCTGTGTATGAGTGTGTTGCTGAAAACATATTGAAAACACACCAACAATGAAAATTACTCTCTTGAAAAGTTGTTTTACTGGGTGATGTTTTTATATGTTGGTTGTGAAGAATTTGATTGTGGGGAAGGAGGAAAAAGTGCAAACAATTTTTCCACTGGCCCCTTGAGACAACGGTATAGAATTCTGAGCCTGCATAGAATTTCTTTATCAACCTGCAACAGCTAAGAAACTTGATGGCTGAAGTGCAGAGCTTGAACACAAGGAAAAAAGTATGTGCTGAAGAAAGATCAGAAACTTTTAACAATTGAATGTAATCTAAATGAATAAGGCAGCTGATAAAAAATATTTGAATGGAATCTGGTGTTCTCCGTATCATTTAGACAAATTTCTAGCCAAGGAGGAATAAAACAGCCAATGTGGCCAGCTACAGAGTCTGCAACATCTGCCAGACAGGCCCCAGATTGTCTTTACAAGATAGACTGAATACCAATATAAATGCTTGTTGATATTAAATGCTTTATCTACACAGCTAATAATAAATTAGAATTATTAATGGTTTAGAGTCTGTCTTCTTAGTCTTTGTCTCCAAACTATCTAATACTACACTAAATAGTTTAGAAACAATCATACTTTAATTTAATCAACAGTTGCTCTTTAGAAGCCTAAACTGGAAATTAATACACATAGACCAGTTTTATACCACCTTGGGATAAGTACAAAAACTAGAACTAAATAAAGCATTACTGTAGAAAGTAAGTGGACTGTTCTGATAATTTTTTTTTCTTCCAATATTCATAAATTTAACAACAGTAGCTGCTTTACAAAAAATGTTTGCCAATGCATTTTGTTAAAATTTATTTAAACATTTAAACTTTCCTGAACAAATCATATGATTTCTGGCAGATGATCAAAAATTTATCCAGATGATTTATTTTCTTTCCACACATTTGGCAAAACATAAATAGTATTCCAAATGTACTATCAGCTGATAGTACATGTTTTGCTTGTTTGTGAAAATGTAGTCTTTGTTTACTAGGATTATGATTTAAGTGTATGTTTTGGGCGCCTGTGTACTTCTAAAACTCTGTTTGCCTGTTTGTAACCTTCAATTTGGCGAAAGAATGCATCCATTTTTGAATCAATGTGCTTCAAATGGACTAACGTAAAGACTGCACCCAAAATCCAGCACCCATGACTCCCATGGGATTGAGATTTGGCAAAATTGTAGGACCATACTGCTGTGGTCATGCAATCAGCATTTCCAATGCTCCCTACGAGCTTCCCACCAACAAAGTCAGTGGGGAAGCTGGTAGGAATTTAGAAGTTCCAGACTGGCAGGGAAGTAAGTGTCTGCTGTCAAGTGAGGAAGTATGCAGGGGCAGCACCACACATGGTTGAAGAGAGGACACAAGAGGTACCACATGAGGTCAGGAAGGTTGCACAAGGATGCAAGACAGGTGCTGGGCAAATAAATAAGGGTGTCCGAGGATGTGCATAGGTTGGGCAGGAGTGTGGAAGGTGCCAATCAGGTGGGGATGTTGTGTAGGGGGGTTCAGCATGGGTTGGGGAGGGTATGCAGGGGGGTGAATGGGTGCATGAAGGAGATTGATGAAGGAGACATGGCAAGTGTAGGGGTAATGTGGCAGGTGTGCAGTACGGACTGCAGAAGGTTTGTGGAAAATTGAACATGCATACAGGCATGAAAGGAGTGCAAAGCAAGGGTTGGGGTGGAGATGCAGGGAATGCACAAGTGATGTAAGTTTGTGAAATATTTGCGAAAGAATGGCCCAATGGGTCATGGATTTGATATGCTAAAATTACAATGATGCTGAAATTTTGGTAAAATTAAAAGACACCAATTTCAGACCATTTACATAAAACTAGGCTTATATAGTTAATACATTTAAGATATGCATTAAGAAAACTTATACTCAAAAAGTATTGACCTGAGTTTCCTTCTCACAATTACTGGTAGTATTTAATACAACTGTACTACAAACATTTCCAAGACTTAATATGATAAAATCTTATTGCAATCAATTTTCCATTGATTTGTCAATTTGGACCACATTCGATGGTCTATTGTGCATACATTAAAAGATATTTTTTCTGAAATGAATTTCCAAATCAGATTATGTTATAACAATCCAATTTAAAAATCAGCAATTAGAAGCCGAATTGACCCATATATTTCCGCCAATAATTGGGATATTGCAATTACAATGAGTTTGTGGAGTTCCATAGCTCTTTTTGAAAAAAAATTTAGCAAGATGTCAAAAAAAAAATCACAAAAAAATCTTCAAGACAATATGTAAAGAATTAAATCTCAAATTATTACATCAAGTTCTTCACTAGTGACTCAGATTAACAAACTCAAAACATGTTGAAGCATAACATAAGGAACTCAGGACATCAGTTAGAATGAGAGAAGCTACAATAGAAGTACATTAGGTAAATTCAAAACCAAGTTGTCCTTAGTGATTTCACAGAAAAATTTCATAGTAGCTGTAATAATTAATGCATTAAAAGCTATTAAACCTGATTAGACATATAATTCAAGAAAATGTGGATCAATTAGAACATATGTTGCAGGTCCAATTACATTATTTGAGAAAATGTGTAAAAATTAAACTCAGGTAAGAGATTGTTTCCAAAAACAGCGTCATATGAAAACCAGGAGGGTGCATGTATATATAATGTAAATTCACTGTTTAAATTTATCTATTTTAAATATCATACTTAATCAAGAATCAAAGAAATAACTTGAGATTAATATACCTGTGTAGTTACATTGTTCTGAACTAGAATCCTCTTTTTTACATCAGCAACTGCAGCTGTAGACAATTTTGGATTTATTGCTATCACATCATCAAAGTCAATCTTCAAATAGGAAAAAACACACAAAAACAGAAACATCTAAAGTATACTTAAGTATGAATCTCTCAAATATCAATTCAATCAAATCAATAATTTGCTCAGCACGACAAAGTCAAGCAGTAAAATTATTGTTTCAGTGTAGGGGTGGAATTCCACTGATTTTGCTACCAGTTTGGTGCGCACGCATGCGCGCCAACCACGCTGCAGTGCAGCTCTTTAAAGCTCATTTACTGGCACCAGAGGCAGCCGAGATCATTAGGAAGGCTCTGGAGATGTGCCAAACAGCTGATTAAGGTAAGAAAGAAAAAAAATGAAGCTCCTATAAGGAAAGAAAAGGGCAAGGGTGTGTGGGAGGGGCCAATTTCAAATCGTTATTACCGGTTCAGACGATGTGGTGCAATCTGGCTGCATTTCACCCATTTCAGTGATTGAATATTAAGATATTAACCAACCTGTCCACCAATATCATTTTCAATTCAATGACAGGTAGTATACTCCAAAAGATTTTGAGAAAGCCATTGACCACAAATGCTTTAAATCTCAGTACACCCAATGATTTCTTAATATTTAGTGTAAGACAGTGCAAGTATGTTACTTACCAAACATTAATTTTAAGAAAAACTGACATTATAAAAAGGGTATTCACTATCCAAAAAGAATAAAGTTCTGCAGGTGACTTCTCCTTCACAGTTTTATGATTTACAGAAGTACAGTGAATCTCATGACCACCTAGTCTACTTGCTTGAACTTAGAATGACATCACAATCCTATTACTACTGCTGCAATATTCTAACAGCCATTTTCTTGATCTGCAAGCCACCCGAAGCAAGCACGTGAAACTTAGTTTCCAGATAACAATTCAGCTTCTACAGGTATTATATCAGATTCTGAAAAATTGCCACTTAACAAAGCAGTAGGTTTTGATTTTAAGGTGTACATTATCTTAGATTAATAAGCAGCTTTATATATTTTTAATATGCATGTTACACGATATTTAATCACAGCTGTGTTTACCCTGATGACAAATCCTGTCATATTAAGTATAACAATTCCCAACTACATATTAGAATTGTAGACTAAATAGCCAACTTCCTAATTCAACCCTTTGCTTTTGCTATGTTATATGTCATATATCTGTACATATATTTCCTGCTTTATGTTACAATGTAGCAGGAAATATATATACAGATATATGACATACAACAGGGGAAGCTACACAACAACAATTGGAGAATATACAGTGGGCAAATAAGAGAACTAGTTATTCTTGTTGCCTTAATACACTAGTATGCAACAGAATCTTATCTTCCAATAAGGAACTGGGTGCTAACACTAGGTGCTAGTGGTCCATTCCTTAAATAGGAAGAGAACAATGAATGTGTAGCCAAGACAAATACATATTTCACTTCTTTGATATTTAAAAAAATACAATTAATTTAATAATTACTATTTTCTATCACATTAATTACAATGCCCAACATGAGTCAGTTTGGTCTAGACTAGTGGTTAAAGCACCAGGGCAGAATCCAAGAGATTGAATTCTAGTCCTGGTTTAGGCATGAAAGTAGACCTGACATACACTTTCTACAAGGTTGTTGTTGTGGGGAAAAGAGGAAGAAGGAATACTATGTATGTTCACCAATTTATTTATAAATATAAAAAAGGTGGGATAAAAATAAATAAGGTAGTGCTGGGAGATAAGTACTTTGTGCTCTATTACACACGTAACACAGGCAGCTTAGAAACAACACTGTACAGTTATAGCACAATTATTACATTGTACTTATCAGAGTCAAGTGATAAAACTGTTAATATTGAAATGTTGCTAAATAAATATGACAATTACTCAATTTTGCTTGAAAGTATATAGGAATATGTAAGTCTATTTCTAAATTTGCGCTTTAGAATGCTTATTTTTTTCTTCTTAATTTAAATTATAAATTTGGTGGCAATTTTTGAAATAATTCTGGAGACTATCCATGGCTTTTAGAAGTTGTAGCTGTGTTTCTTTAAGGACTTTGCATGGAATACTGTGCTTAAATTCATTTGACATAAAACATTTATGTATGTCTTATCTTGTAAACAATCTTATGAATGTACTGTTTTTATACGATTTCTTAAAATACACTGCCATTGAAAATTTTCAATTAAAAATGTCAACATTTTTTAGGGAAACTGCTATTTAATTAGCTTTCAGCAAAAAGAATGAATAAAACCTCTTTCCATTATGAAATGGAAAAAGAATAGCTGTGGACAAAATAACCTTAAGATATATATTTAATAATTTCCGGTTAGAGTCATTTTACTAATTCTACATAAGCCTGTTTTATAGATAAGTTTCAACTCAGAATTAAGGAAATGTGAGCTTTAAAAGTCTTGTTTTATACATAGATCATACTTTCAAATTCTCACCTCTTTCCCTTTGAGACTGTTGTTTTCTATCCATTCTACAGATACAGTCATTTTTTCCAAACTTACAGTTTTGATAGTTGCACTATGGACTGAACCTAAAATAAAATATTTATATATTTATATCTAAGATTTTTCAGAAAAGTACTATAAGGGCTAAAGAATAGGACAGGAAAATTCCATACAGGTTACTTTTTATTTTTCAAAAAAAAAAATAACACTACCTGACCACAGAACTACAAGTTCATACCTGACTTTTATCATAGCCCAAAAAATGAAGTATTAATGTTATACCATAACTTTCCCTCTTATGAGTAACAATCTTAAAAGGCATGATGCTCCACAGTATATTTTCCCTCTTCAGTTATGTTCATTGGAAATTTTCGAAACTGATTATAAGCCTTAAATCAATCCCTTTAACATTGCTTCTAGAATAAAAACATACTATAAACCAGGATGCTTAAAAAAAATCCAACTGCTTTTGAAAAGAGCTTCCAATTTACATATGCAAAATTAATTATACCACATAGGTAATCCTTATCTTACAACCATAATTCTGCCCAGAATGATGATCATTTCATTAAATAGGTCACCATTTGACCAAGTCCCATTTTACAAACTTTTTTGCAATGGTATATGAATAGATTGTCTATAATGGTCTCTTTTTTTATCAGAAACTGGAGGTAAATAATGGTTTCTGGCCAAAAATTCATAATTGTGGTTGGGATGTTGCAAACAACCACAAATATTGATTAGATGCCAAGCTGCCAAAGTGCAGTTGTGTGACTTCTCAATTTTCCTAAATTGGATTTCCCTTCCTATCCACCGAATCAATCCTTCCTATTTTTAACCCCTTAGCTTATTAAGTCTGCTCTCCTGAAATCTACAACAGTGATCCGTCTGCCACAGGTAGCATAATGAATCTCCTTATGAAAAATCCAGTTATTTACTGTATTAGTATTATGGGGTGCTTATATTTATTTTTATTTATTTATGCAAATTTTTATACCCCCCCCCCCCACCAGGGGACTCGGGGCGGTGTACAGCCATTTAAAACAAGACACGTAGAAAAGTTAAAATATAATTAAAAAGATTAAA
>JAEANM010020868.1:0-11999 GCA_017656035.1 Myanophis thanlyinensis
CACTCAGTTGGCTTTGATGCCTAAGGTGGAACTAGAACTCTCAGTCTCCTGGTGATTGGCCCAAAGTCACTCAGTTGTCTTTGATGCCTAAGGTGGAACTAGAACTCACCCTCTCCTGGTTTTTAACCCAGTGTCTTAATTTCTAGCGCTCTCTCCTAGCTCTCTCCTAGCTCCTAGCAAATGCTTTGTTATGTTTTGTGAGATGAGTAGCTATATAAATATAATTTCTCAATATTTTTTTAAGTCCATATAACTTCTAAATTCTGTGGCAGGAAATGGTATCAGAAGAGGGAAATCTTTTAGGGACGCAAAGAGTGACTTTCCTTCATCCCCCCAAGCTGTTCACAGTAGTTTGCCTAAGGTTGCTTGCTATGCTTACTCGCCATGAACTGCGGCATAACTTTCCCAGCGACTGCAGGTCAAAGACAACCTTATACTTATTATTTTCACACATCTGGAAAGCCCTCCAGAACAGACGCTGGAGTTGTGAAGCTGGGCAGATGGAGTAAGTCACTGTCAGCGAGCATGAGAGAGTGTGTGGACACCCAACTCCCTTTTACATTTTCCTTCCATCTAAATCATTTTCCTTACTTAGCGTCTGAAGGAGATAGGATCTTGGATGAACTCCAGCTGGCAGATGAGGAACAGGCAATACGGCAGGCAGACGGTGTGTTTCGGAGAAAGAGGGCTGCCTCTGATGAATGGCCAGGCTTTCCCCACCCCCAACCCACCACTGGTGCTCAAGAGGCTGTTCTTTGTACATGAAATGCCATGTATCACGTGGAGCTGCCATAACCAAGAGAGAAAATGCATCCCAGGGGCTGGGTCAACCCTCCCCCGATCAGTTGGATGACTTTGAGGGAAGACTATCATCTTGAAGGGGATGCGATAGCTCAGTGGCTAAGATGCTGAGCTTGTCAATCAGAAAGGTTGGCAGTTCAGCGGTTCGAATCTCGAGTGCCACATAACGGAGTGAGCTCCCGTTACTTGCCCAGCTTCTGCCAACCTAACAGTTTGAAAGCATGTAAAAAATGCTAGGGACCACCTTGGTGGGAAGGTAACAGCGCTCTGTGCATCTTTGGCATTTAGTCATGCTGGTCACATGACCATGGAAATGTCATCAGACAACACTGGCTCTTCGGCTCAGAAACGGAGATGAGCAGTGCCCCTAAAGTCAGAAATGACTAGCATGTATGTGCAAGGAGAACCTTTACCTTTACATTTATCATCTTGGAAGAAGTGTGAGTCTTCAGGAGTACTGACCCAATGATGCAATCCATTGACTTCATTGATACCTTGCACTCCTTGCAACTTGAGGTGGTCACCAAATGTCTTATTATATAGTCTGTCACTAGCAAGGCCAGTTTGTAGGTACATGAAACAAATCCTTTTATCCTTGACTGTGTAATTGCTGTGTAAAATTGAACGTGATTTTGCATTCGATGGATAGGAGAGAAAACACTGTACACCCTCAGGTAACTTTCAAAATTCAAATTATGCCTTCATTGAAAAGGTGGAGACTCAAGTTTGGTGTAGCGCAGAGGTGAAATTCAGCCAATTCTAGCAGGTTCCTTAGAACCAATAGTAAATTTTCTAAGCAGTTCAGAGAACCGGTTGTTAGACAAAATCTCCTTTTGTTTTTCCCCCACTTTACAGGGTTAATCCTGTAAGGAAGGCAGGAAAGAAACATCCTGGGGTTGTTTCTAGCCTCATCTTTATTGCCCCATTACAGAAACTGCTCACCCAGTCACATAACCCCCCCAGTCACGCCCACCAATCCATGCCCACAGAACAGGTAGTAAAAAAAACCTGGTGTAGTGGTGAAGACATCAGCCAAGAATGTGGGAGACTGGGAGTTCTAGTTTTGCCTTGGGCACAAAGCCAGCTGGGTGATTTTTCAGCCAGTCTCTCTCTCTCTCTCTCAACCCTACGATGGAGACAATGGCAAACCATTCCTGAAATATTGTGAAGCATACTTCAGAGACTAGCCCAGATAGCAGCTCAACTTTAACCAACATCATATGCTTTTAGAGGGGACCATGTTATAGATTTAATGACTTAACTTTTGTCTCTGCTGGTGAAGGATGCAAAACTTGACTCTGTGCATTGAATACGATGCCGTGAAATGCGTCACTTTCCATCCAGATTCATTAAAATAATTGGAACCGAGAGCAACAGGATAATCTGAATAAGTAGGGTTTGTAGAGCTTGTTCTCTACAACACGCTCACATTTTGAACCTCAGGATCATCGCTGGAGTCCTGTAATAGAAGCATGCCAAACAATAGGATTGCATCGAAGATGCCATTTTGTCTATCCGCTGGCTTTTCTTCCATGCAACCATGTATTTCTTTTTTACGGTAGCAGTGAGGAAAAGACAAGAGGCCAAGATGGAGGGAGCAGAGATGAAGATGCTGAGGTTCTCTTTAGGAGTAACCAGGATGGATGGGATTAGGAATGAGCACATCAGAGGGACAGCTCAGGTCGGCTGTTTTGGGGACAAGGTCAGAGAGGCCAGATTGAGATGGTTTGGACATGTGCAGAGGAGGGAGAGTGGTTATATTAGGAGAAGGATACTGGAGATGGAGCTGCCAGGCAAGAGGTCCAGAGGAAGGCCAAAGAGGAGATACATGGATGTGCTAAAAGAGGACATGAAGTTAATTGGGGCGAGAGTAGAGGATGCCAAGGATAGAGTTGGGAAAAGATGGTTCGCTGTGGTGACCCCTAAACAGCCAAAAGAAGAAGAAGAAGTTGCCAGAGCTTTTTCACAGTGCCACCACAAAAATGGCAATTTTACATTTTCCCCAAGATCAAAAGATGAATGCTGCTCCTCGCCTTGAGTCGGCGTTCAAGGGCCACGAGGTGGCGGTGTTTCTGGAAAAACCTTTCGTGGGAAACTGGACAAACCCAGTCCGATGAATTGAAAATTGGGTGAGAAAGCGATAGCTTTGCAAATGCCTATTTCTCTAAGTAGCTCATTTTTCACCCTTGTGGGCGAATGAAAAAGCCAAATGCAGGCTTCAGCATTTTTCCATAATCGTTGGGTTGCCTTTGTTGACAGTGAGGAAAAAAGATATTGGGAGCCTGGATCCAGGGACTTGAATTGCAAGGTTTTGTCAAAATAATTTCAGTTAAAAGATTTCAGACTTTGCAAAAGCTGGTCCAAAAAGCCAAGCCAGCAATTTGAAGTTTTGTTTATTCTTTAGTGAGGGGAAAAATCCCATTGAACTGAATGAAATAAAAGTAAATATGTTTAGATGACTAGATTTAATGATCTGGGTCAGGGAACTTCTACATACAGGGAGGATGTGAACTAAGAATCCTCACTAGAGCTTTCTGGATTATTTGCAGTAGATCCATACAGTTTCTAATTTCCACTCCTGACATTAGGAAAAAAAACAGAGTTATTGGCTTTGTGCATGATTAAAGTCATAATAACTGGCTTTGGCTTGTGCCTATCTAGCAATTGTGGCTGTCATCGTATTTAATAGTTTAGTCTGTTGCAAATAGAGAGCTGTCATTTAATAGCATATGGTTAAAAATAAGCCAGGATTTAGCGTGTTGTGTGATCTAGTGACTTGCCTGAAAGGTTTAAGTATTGAATTCTAATAATGGAAAGGGGAAAAAAAAAAGAATTATCAGGCTTTTTTTTTTTTTTTTTTTCCATTCCAAGCTCTGGTTCACTTAGTTTTACTCAGCCAGGATCTGGTGCATTTGAATCTGGATTTATTTGTGTGTTGTGTGAACCTAACTGTTGTATATTGCGCATGCGCAGGAAGACGACCGACAGCTGATTGGCTGTCGAAGCAGTGATTCCCATTGGCTGGCTCACCAGCCAATGAGAAGCGGAGAAAATTGAAGCCGCGGCAAATATAAAAAGCCGCGGCTTCCCTGCAGACTCCCTCTTACTTGATTGACATCCAGCATCGTGAGTTTTACTCGCGTCTTGAAATAAACGGGACCCCTCACGGTCATCCAAACGGACCCCGTTTCCTGCGTTTTACTTGACCGAATCGGACCGGGTTTTCGGCTATAACACTAACCACTGTGCTTTTCACCCATGATTTATCAGTTAGGATACTGGGTCAATTAACCCGCTGTGGTCCTTTCAATTAACCATGATTAATTCAGTCATGGCTTTCTGTGATGCAAAAACTCTTGTATTTTATCCAGCCATGATTTAGATAAGTTGAGATTTAGAGAAGATACATTTAGATTAGAGAACTTCATGCAGCCAATTAACCAGATTAACAGAGTTGGAAGTCCAACCCCACGCCCAAGCAGGAGATCCTACACCATTCCTGACAAATGGCAGTCCAATCTCTTTTTGAAAGCCTCCAGGGATGAAACTCCCACAATGTCCACCCAATTAAACCAGCACACTTTATAATATTGTGTAGTTTCTGTAATAAGGGAAGCCTCGGGACATTTTGCGTACCTGCCTTTGACTGGTGGATTTGGGCTATTGACAAATAAAACATTTGGTGTGTGTCATTTTATACTTTTTTGTTGTTGATGTTGTTGAAAATGGCAAAAATGAATTGGTGCTTTTTTGGATTTACAAATTAAAATGATTTCTTCATGAAATAAAGGGAACCATGATACGTAATTTTGGACAATGGAAAATGTGTTTTCCACTTGAGTAATTTTCTTTATATACCAATGCAATGCACACTTTATTAGTCACTGTAGTTTTATGCATAAAGTGGGAGGAAAGCCAATGAAGGAAAATATTCGTAGCTCAAGCTTCGAATGAAGCAGTCCTTGGTGCTTTCCTGCAGACGTTTCATTACCAAACTTAGGTAACATCATCAATGCTAGTTTTTGGGTAATGAAACATGTGCAAGAAAACAACCAAGCTCAGAGTGTACCAAGAGATCTCTCAGAGTGAAGAATCTTGTGACACCTTAAAAAAGTAAAGCATAGATTGTAGTGAGTGTTCTTTTTGATGATTAAAAAAAATACCTGCAGAAAAAAAAGAGAATTTTGGTTTATTGTTCAGTATATTTTTGCTACTTTTCTAACCACGAAAGCTAGAAGGCCAGAATGCAAAACAAGAAAGTCTTGTTAGTACTACATTCATTTGATGAAGCCAAATGAGTTTGATGAGCTATCTAAAATATAGGGAACGATCGTTCTTCCTTACGATCGTCATTATATTATGCATGTTTTACCGGTAAGTCATACTTTTCCAAATAAACCACAAGGAATCAGATTCTAAAAAGTATGCTAAGCCAAAAAATAAACATATTAGGGCTGGTCTCTTGCCGTATGAAGCTGCCTCGTGAGACATAGCCGAGCAGGATCTAAAACAGCAAACAAGTGTTACTTTTCTATTAGAAGGATTAAGCAATTTACCCAGTGGGCTAACAATGTGATTTGTTTTCTTTTCACATGTTGAGTTAACCCACTCAAGTGAACTTTTATTTGATCAAATCTTCCTTTTGAACTGAATCGTTCAATCAAGTTTGGGGCACCCACTTAAATGCCTTCATGTTGATTCAGAGGTGTTTTGTGTGGGGGAGGGGCTGTTTTACTGTACCGAGGCCTGCACCCGACTACAAAGCAGCCCCTCCCAGTGGACCACAAATTTGACTCAGCTCACCAAATTAAAACAGGTCTTGGCATACTCAGTAACCTCTGGCAGCCATTGAGCTTTTCAGTGTAAGTATAGAGAGACTTTTAAAAATTATATCTAATAGATGGTGTCGTGCGTGTTTTCCCAACTAGAGAGGCAAGTTTGGTCTACTGGTGAAGACACAACGCTAGAAACTGGGAGAGTCAGAGTTCTAGTTTTGCCTTAAACATGAAACCCAGCTGAGTGACTTTGGGCCAATCACCAGGAGACTGAGAGTTCTAGCCCCATCATAGACATGAAATTAGGTTGGCTGGGTTTGGGCCAATCACCAGGAGACTGAGAGTTCTAGTCCCACCTTAGGCATCAAAGCCAACTGAGTGACTTTGGGCCAATCACCAGGAGACTGAGAGTTCTAGTTCCACCTTAGGCATTAAATTCGGCTGGCTGGGTTTGGGCCAATCACCAGGAGAAGGTGAGTGGGGTTTCCATGCTTAAGGCAGGACTAGAACTCCCAGTCTTCTGGGATGTTGGGTTGAAGGTGTTTGTTTGTTCATTCATTCATTCATTCATTCATTCATGCATTCGATTTGTGTGCCATCTATCTCATTTATATACAATTCTGGGTGGCTTATAAGTTTTATATTTAGCAAGTAATTGTCCACAAACATTAGATAGGAATGAAAAATCTTCCATTAATTTAATTACTAATAATTATTTTTGCTATTCTGGAAATTTCTACCATATAAAATTATATTGATCATTAATGGTACCTAAGGAAATGTATATTGTTATTATCTCTTAAGTCATAGTAAAATATAAGTGGAAATAGTTTCTAGATAATATCCTAGAAAAACTGCCTTTCTTTGCTAGAAAATTATATTCTCTGTTACATTTAATATATCTTTTTGCTTTTTTATTCTTTAAGTGATCTTGTAATTCTTAAGGATTAATGAAGAATTCTAAATTTGTAGCTTTAAATTATATCTTTGCTTTTGTGTTTCCTTTTTCTTATAAAAAGAAGGCAATTACCTAGATAGAGAAATATAATCTTTCATTATTTTCTTTGCTCAGTGCATTCTATTCATCAGAAAGAGCAATTTTTATGATGATTATAACTATTGCTATATTTAATGGTTCATGTTTAATCAATCATTGGCACAGCATGATCAAGTATGGTGAGGTGGTGGAGTGCTGTAATTTATACCCTTATCCAGAGGTGAAATTCAGCAGGTTCTAGCAGGTTCACTGGAACCGGTAGTAAATTTTCTAAGCAGTTTGGAAAAAAATTTTTTGGTGAAATTCAGCAGGTTCTAGCAGGTTCACTGGAACCGGTAGTAAATTTTCTAAGCAGTTTGGAGAGCCAGTTGTTAAAAGAAATCTCCTTTTGTTTTTTTCCACTTTACAGGGTTAATCCTGTAAGGAAGGCAGGGAAAAAACATTCTGGTGTTGTTTCTAGCCTAATCTTTATTGTCCTGCTTACAGAAACTGCCCACCCAGTCACATGACCCTCCAGCCATGCCCACCAAGCCACAGAACCGGTAGTAAAAAAATTTGAATTCCACCACTGCCCTTATCCATATGTGTTTTGTAGAACTGACCAGCTGGGGAAACACATTTTGGATTGTTTCATATATAAGTTATGAGATTCAGTCAGGGTTTAGCAGTCCCTCAGATTTATCCTGGCACACACATCTAGATGTTCTATATCTGTGACCATTTGAAACAAGGGACAATAAATGTCATTCTATTTAAAACCCAAGCATATGTTTTTCTAAATTATTAATCTTTTTAGTATAAATGAAAGTGATGAAATTTTAATGTACGGTATGTCTGAAAAACCAATATACTGTATCTCTAATTCCTGAACTAGGTTTTCTTACCAAGAGCACAACTGATGGGCAGTTAGTTGGAAAAAACATTTGAATTAATTCCTATCTAAACTCGGAGCTGAATAGATATTCCAGGCCCTAAAGGAACTAACTTTGTCAATTCTTTTTAATATGCCATACTGTAGTTTTAATAATTTGTGACACACAAACTACCCCCAGCCAATAGACCTCCTACCAACAGAGAAAATAGAATTCAATCTGCCTTAACCTTTGTCTCTCACCATCCATTCAATTACCCAGCTGTTTTGGTTCTTACCCTCTTTCAGAAAACTTCTGACTCATTGCCTTGACTCTACTGAGTAGCTAAAATGCTCCAACTAAAATGACTTTGAATTGAATATACGCAGGTTTCAAGGTTGCTTTTCCTTTGGACCTCTCTGAGGTACACTGAATGAAAAGACCTATTTGATTAGCTTGCAAATTCCATATATGCACCCTTTGGGAATTGTGAAATCATTATCAATAGACAGTAATATATTTATATAAAATTGTCCTTCAAAGTGAATTAAGTTGTTTCACCTTGCAATCTATTCTAGATAAAGGTAAGCACAAATAACCAATACATCACAGATTTCCATTCTACCATAGTATTAAATTTGCCCATAATAAATTGGATCCTACCATGTTTTCAGTTTATTGTCCCAGATACAATATTAATTTTAGTTAGACACTGGTCAATGTAATATTCTCAGTATGTAGTATATCATAATGTATATTCTATCAGTTTTGAGCAGTTGATTAGGCTGCAGTCTCTCACAAATAAGTCTGAAACAGTTCCATTACTTCTGTCAACTTTAAATAAAGCGAATACTTTAAGCCAATCAGTGCTTGCCCTCTATCCTTTCTGCTGGTCAATAGAACAGTACCAATGATCTTGGAATTACACAAATCCCTTAATCTCTTCCCTTCCACGTTCTTCCAAACAATGTATTCATTTACATTTCATACATTACTTGCAAAGGGGGAAAAAGTGTGAATGGTTACGATGAGAGAAGATCAATTTTTTAAAAAAAAGTTGCCAAACCATTGAAATCTGCCAAAAACTTTCTGGGTGCCAAACTATTTCTCTGTCTCATTTAAAAGTCCCTGTGACTTACGAAGGTGAAATAGTAACATGTTTTCAAGTTTATACCTGAGTGCTGTAATAGCTATGACTAAGACGGGATGTTACTGGGAAAGTGGGTTATTAGGAGGAAGGATAAGAAACAAGTTTTACAGTATTGTACGTAAGGAAATAAATTCCAGGAACACAACGCTGAACCCAGATAACAGATGGCACTGATAGTTGGCTTTTGTTCAGAAACTAAGATGAAAATGGATCATTCACAAGGTCTAACAAAATATTAGCACTAACTGTAGTTTCCAATAAAACAAAGCAGAGTCAGAAATAAACTGATACAGCTTTCATGAATTAAAAAAACAACCTGAAGATTTGTTAGATGCAGGGCTGATACAACATGGTGCAAAAACAATGCAGAGTAAGGTACCTGGAGATAGTAAAGTAAGATTAAGCTGCAAGCTTCATGAAGGACTAAAGTTAAAGTCTCTTCCAACTCTACCACAACTTTTGATAAAAATTCCTCAAGAACAATTATACCTAATCACTGTTATACATTTCATTGTTCTTCATAAACTGGCTTTGAGAATAAATAGCAATAGCACTTAAGACTTATATACCACTTCACAGTGCTTTCCAGCCCTCTCTAAGTGGTTTACAGAGTCAGCATACTGACCCCAACAATCTGGGTCGTTTTACCGACCTCAGAAGGATGGAAGGCTAAAACCTAACTGAGTCAAATAACTAAATGAACTAAGCAAACTAAAATAGACAAACTTACAGTCCTTTGTCTGATTTTCTTTTTTTATAGTAAATTGATAAAGATTATAATTAGAACAACAAAAACTAATACAAACTCTAACAACTATTAGTTTATATAAATAGTATTATATAAAGTAATACACAGATATAATAAAAAGAAAGAATAGAAGCTACATAAAAGAAAAACCAAAAATAGAAATAGAAAAATAGAAAAGATTACAGTAAAGAAACAGAAAAGAAATTGATCAAGAAGTGATATCCAATCTTCCTAAGTATAAAAAAAATTAGTAACTCATCATGTTCTCTTAAAATATAACAAATTATTTCTTCCCATAACCCATCTCTTATCTATAAACAAATCCATAAAATATTGTCTAATCAGCATCCAAAAAAATCAATTATGAAATAATTGAAACCAGAAATAACACCCTATCTATTTTACCTTGATCAAATAAACCTACTTTATATTCCTTCTTTTTACTTCCCACAACTTAATTTTAGTCCATTCAAGTAATATTGTAAATCTTGATTTCTTTTACCTTTTTTTGTTCCCTGTCATGAGATTCCTCAAAATTTAAAAAGCCTCAGCCAATTTCTTTTATATGTCATTTAACATCTTTTCCTATATCATTGTTGTTTCATTTTTCTTATCTGTAAATCCACATTTAACTCATGCTCAATCTTGTCAGGAAAAACATAGTATTTTTCAGACATAGTATCCAAATAGAGGAAGATATCCTTGTGGACTTGTGGATGGTCTTAAGTCCTCTGCTTGTTTGGAGGGGAATTACTGAAAAGCCAGTCTACTCCTCTGTTCTTCATTCTGCTGCAGAGATTTGCTCCTGTTTCAGAGAACTGTCTTCTTCTGCCATTACATCCTCCAAAGTCCTTTGTCTGATTTTCTTCTAAAAGCCCAGTTCCCCAGTTAACTGCTGCTTAAGTTGTTCCCAAAGTTTTTCTTTCCATATAAGTTATTGGCACCATTTTAGAACATACAGTAAAAAATTTGGGAGAGACCTTGGAGGTCTTCTAGTTCCTATACCATTCCAGATTTTCTTTTGGCTTGAAAGGATGATCAAAGGATTTCATGATCATAAAAAGTATAACAGAATAATAGAAAAGAATAATAGAGTTGGAAGGGACTCCCGGGGAGCTCAGGCTCAACCCCATACCCAAACAGGAGACTCTAGTCTATACCATTTCAGACAACTGGCTGTCCAATCTCTTTAAAACTTCGGGGGCGGGGGAACCATTATACTGATTGTTCTCACGCTCAGTTTCTTATTAGTTCTAGATTGCTTCTCTCCTTGATTTATTTCCATTAATTGCTTCATGTCCTGCATTCAAGTGCATTAGAGAATAGGTTGATCTTGTCTTCTTTGTGACAGTCCCTCAAATATTGGAACCCTGCTATCAGGTCATCCCTAGTTCTTCTTTTTACTAAAATAGACATACCCAATTCTTGCAACCATTTTTCATATGTTTTAATCTACAGCCCCTTAGTCATCTTTGTTACTCTTCTCCACACTCTTTCCAAAGTCTCAACATCCTTTTTTATATGGTGACAAACAAAACTGGATACAGTATTCCAAGTGTGATCTTACCAAGGCATTATAAATAGTCCTAACACTTCATATGAATTTGATTCTATCCCTCTTTTAATGCAGCTTACTAGCCTTTTTTGTGGCTGCAGTGCTGCTGGCTCATATTTCAGTGGTTTTCCACTAGGACTCCTAAATCCCTCTCCTAGTTACTGCTGTTGAGCCAGGTTCCACCTATTCTATACCTGTGCATTTGATTTTTTCTTGTCTAAGTGTAAAGCCTTACCTTTTCACCATTGAATTTCATTTTGTTAGCTAGGGCCCAGCATTCAAGTCTGTCAAGATTCTTTTGGATCTTGAGCCTATCTTCTGGAGTATTGGCTATTCCTGTCAGCTTGGTGTTGTCTGTAAATCTGATGGGTTCCCCTTCTATTCCATCTAAATTATTTACAAAGACATTGAAGACTACTGGGCCTAAGACAAAACGTTGGGGTACCCCGCTGCTTACTTCCCTCCAAATGGATGTAGTTCCATTAAGGATTACACACTGAGTGTGATCTGTCAGCCAGTTACGAATCCATCTGGTAGTGATGTTGCTTATCCCACATTTTTCTAACTTACCAAGAAGTAGGCTGCAGTCTACTTTGTCAAATGCCTTACTGAAATCCAAGTATACTGTATCCAGAGCATTTCGCTGGTTCACTAATTTAGTCAGTTTGTCAAAGAATGAAATAAGATTTGTTTGGCATAATTTGTTTTTGACAAACCCATATTGGCTTCTGATTATAAGTTTGCTTCCTTCTAGATATTTGCAAAATATTTGCTTGAATATCTTTTCCAGGATATTGACAGGTGTTGATGTCAGGATGATTGGTCTGCAGTTCATTTTTTCCCCTTTTCTGAAGATGGGAACCACATCAACTCTTTTCCAGTCCTCTGGTAGTTCCCCAATGCTCCAGGAAGTTTGAAAGACACAGTGGGGCAAAAAAGTATTTAGTTAGCCACCAATTGTGCAATTTCTCCCACTTAAAAAGATGAGAGGCCTGTCATTGGCATCATAGGTAGACCTCAACTATGAGAGACAAAATGAGAAAAAAAATCCAGACAATCACATTGGATGAGTTGGAATGAATTTATTTGCAAATTATGGTGGAAAATAAGTATTTGGTCAAT